>JAODGE020024565.1:0-13362 GCA_027574965.2 Ecitophya simulans
CAGGTACAAAGGCCACCTCTCCACTGTCGTCTCAGCGGCTGCTTGCGTGGGTACAGAAGCGTCGACCGTGACCGCCGGTGACACAGCTCCGGTCACCGCTCTTGCAGTGGTGGTTGTGACGAGTATGTCTTGGGACTGAGTCTGGGACGGTGTGGCGGGAGCCGTGGGGGCAGTCGCGAGCTCGGTAAGGTACACTCGGTGGATAAAGTTACAGACTGATCCACGCGCGCACTTCTCCCGCTCGTAGTGTTTGCACAATCGCAACGGCTGTGCTCCCCCAACCCTGAGCGACTCCAACCCGCCGAGTGTCCTGTACACTAACTCAGAGGGCACTGCCTCGATAGCATCGGTTCCGCGGGTTGCGCTGGACTCTTTATGAACATATACAACATTCCCAGTTGGCAGCCTCTCCCATTGAGCGTCATCAAGCGTAGACAGCTGTGTCAGCCAGTGAACCTGACAGATGAGCACATCGTCCTGGGCATGTGAGTTCTCTGGGCTTTTTGCACGAAGCAGAACATCCTTTGGGCAGTGGATGAACTTGCACTGAGTACCGTGGTTGCACTCGGCCCCGAGGCAGAAGAGTTTGCAAAGACAAAAGAAGAAGCGGGGTTTGTTCTGGTCGATGAGGTAGTTATGGGACCCGGCCGTCGGAACAATGAACTCTGCAGGGATGGAGAACATATGCACCTTGTCAGCAGAAAGGACGTTGTAGTTGCTCGGTGGTATGTTTCCTTTGCCTGAGCCCAGAGAGGTCCGAACGCGGGGATGGCGGCGGCGCTGATCGCTGGACGACAAAGGGACACCAGACCGCTGGCTCCCCTTTTTTTGTGCGCTTACCAACTGCGCACTGGCATTGGAAAACTGGGTTTGAAGGAAGGCCCCACTCGCGGTAAGTGGAGACACGTTTTGGGAGTAGTTCTCACGAGATGGTACCTCACAGATGTTTAGTCGAGAGGCGTCGCGTGATGCGTTCTGCAGCTCATCTACCTGCAGATTCATGCTGTTCTCAGAAGTAGCAACAGCATACAAAAAAGGTGGTAGTGGTAGCCGTTTGGCACCTGTATTGCTCGACGACAAGGCTGTGGGGCTGAACATTTCAGAGATTTATCTTTCCACGCACACCTCAAAACAGGGATACTCCGTTTTCTGGTGTTGACACTGCTTCCTTAGTAAGTTTTGCCGTGAGGAGCGAGAGTGCAGAATCAAGTTCGGCTCCTCAATGCGTTTAAGGCGTTATATTTTTTTTTATGTTGAGGAAATTGATACAAAAAGATGGAGTGTTGTCGTAGTGGGGGGAGGGAGGGGGGGGGGAACACTAATAGTAATCAAGGGAGGAGGTGTGGGCACCACGCGGACCCCCAGAAGGTGTGCTGCGGCAGTGGTTGGTAATTAAAATGTATAGCTATAGGGTATGTGTGTGTGTTTGTGTGTGTGTGTGCGTGTGTGGACAGAGAGTGAGGGTGGGAAGGTGTAATCGTGAAAGAGCGGTAACCGAAATCGCACCCAGAATACTCTCAATAGTAAACGAGAAATGACGAAGAAGTAGAAGAAAGGTAACAAAAAGCTAGATAAAGAAAGAAAGGGAATAAAAACAAATGCGAAAACAAGGGAAAACTGAACTGGTAAAACAAGCAAGAGTCTATTCGAACCCAATGCACCTCTAATAATCGAGGCTTCCTCCTTTTCAGCGTACTTGTATGTCCTCCACAGTTATCAAACCTGTGCTGTAAGCAACTGGTTTTCCTGTACTAATTTATTTTTTGTTCACTTACTCTCTTTTTCCTAATATGGAGGGCAGGTTTGCTTCTTACACACACTCTCTCTCCCTCTCTTTGTTGGGAGAGGGGGAGCAGATTTTTTAAAAAGGAGGCTAGGAGAAGTGTGCTTGCGATCTTCTAAAAAAAAAAAACACACACAAAAATCTAAACAGAACAAAAATCTTTTAAAGAAGCGTATGATGCAATTCTTCGTAAAAAAAGAAAACCAACGCGTGTGGGTGTGTGTGTGTGTGCTTTGAGGCGAGAGAAAAAAAGAAATGAGGACAATTTGGTGTTATTGCCGATTCGTGAATTCCCCACTCTTGCCCGCCCTGCTACAAGCGTTATTATCTATAGGTACAAATATATAGCTGTAAAGGAAAAAAATGCGGTCTTTATAATCCACAACGCGGGACTATTCCCTCTCTTCGCCTCAGAGTAAGAAGGCACCCCGTTTTCTTCTTTTATATCTTCTTCTTCTTCGCTCTCACCCGTGTGCGCTTGTGCCCAAGGGGTAGCGGAGAGGGGAGTGGAGAGGGAACGCTATAAAAGGGAGGGGGGCAGTTGTGGTAATGGTGTGTGATTACGTGTTGATTTCAGCGCACGAGATCGGTTCGTTCAAAGTGGAGCAGAGAGAACGCCGCCCTCACTGGTTTTGGCAGTTCCCGACAGGTGGTAAGCTAAGAACACGGTATAATGCACTCTTCAGCGAGAGTGCGCAGAAGAAGAAGAGAAGAACAAGGGGAAAAAAAATAACTACTGCAAGCGATGGAGAGAAGGGAAAAAAGGAAAGAAGAGAAGGAGGGAAGAGGGGAGGGGGGAGTCAGGGAAAAGGGTAACTTGGTTCTCCTATTGACAAATCAAAAGAAACCAATTATGTGCTGCTGAAGATGGTGTGGAAGTAAATGAGCCTGCTTGATTTTCCCTTTTTTCCTTCACCTTTTTTGCCTTTTTTTTCAACAACGCAGTGAAGACAAAAGCTGAACAGCTACTTAATATATAGAGAGAGGGAAAGATAAAATATAAAACAACAGAGAAATGAAAATGAAAACGAAATGCGCGAAGAACTGTACAGTGTGCCTTTCCTTTCTTGTCAAAAGAAGAAAGAAGATCTCCTGTGAGAATAGGAGTGAACTGCAGTATGTGAGTGTGTGTATGTAGCACTTATACCGTCGTGAAGGTGTGAGACTTGTTAAATGGGGAGAGGGAGACAGTCTCTCAAACGGTTGCCTTTGAGCTTGGGGAAGTGGGAACAGAAGAAATTAATATAATTATATGACAAAGGTTATGACGCCTTCACTGTGATCCTTATATATGTATATATGTATGGAAGTCTTTCTCTTTACTTAGTTCCCGCTCAGAGTAGCTGGGATGTAAGTGAGGAGAGAGAGAAAAAAAAGCATGACATGGATTCGTAAGTTCCAAAATGTAATTATAGAGAGAAAGACATGCATCTTCCCAAGCGTCGACCTTTCTGAGGCACGTGCATTCCGATTACTATTTTTTTGTTGTTAAATCAAAGTACAAGGATGGAGGTATAACGCAGTTTCATATTCTGTTATAGGTATGTGACAAGATGCATGTTAAATGTGTGATAATACAAAACGCAGTCACCATTAAAGAACTTGGGAGCGTACTGTGAACAAGATCACGCCACCCTCGGAGGAGGGAGACCGCTGCACCACACAAAGCACTAACGGAGGGGGACTTCAGCAGGAAGTGGCCGTGGAAGCATTGCTGCCCATAGGAACCGTCGACGCTGCTGGGTGCTCCGCCCCATGCAGCAGGCGCTCCGCGTCCACGTCCACCTCCGCGAGCCTCCTCTCCACCCTGAACTCAATCTCGAGTGCTTCGCAGAAGCGCCCCATAACACGTGCGGCACTGCGGGCAAGGAACGTGACGGCCACGCCAGAGCGGCCGAGCCGGCCCACGCGACCACACCAGTGCGCGTACTCCAGGCTGGTACGCGGCTGAGAAAAAATAAGGACATGTGTGAGACCCTCCACGCTCATCCCGCGCACGTTGCCGCACGTCGTCAGTATGAAGTGTCGCCTTGCCTCCGGAATCCTCTGTGCCACGGGTGTCGACAGGGGCTCCACGTGCGCAGGGACATCGGTGGCAGGTAACGCATCCAGGCGGTCATATCTACCGTAGCGGGGCTGGCTGATATCAGCGGAATAATTCTCATCTGACCCACTGGTAGTTCCACGAATGGTGCGCTGGAGGAACCTTTTCGTTTCCTGCTGGCGGCGGAGCTTCTGCTGGTGCTTGACGGTGTGGTCCAAACGTTCCACAGTATACTCGATGTCACTGCTGGCACATGCGGCTGAACCCTCGCGCTGAGCCGTAACGGCGCGCTGACTAGGCTCCAACACATACGAAAGAAAGGCGTCCACGTCTGCGGTATCAGGCAGGATAACGAGCAGTCGCTCCTCCAGTTTTTCAGAGCCCTCCAAGTCGGCAGAGGTGTTGCCATGGTGCGCGTGGTGATACGAGGAGTTGGCGCTCGGGCACACCCGTCTCACAGCCTGAATGAGGCACTCACACTGCTCTGCCAGGGTGTCAGCAGTGTAAAAAAGGTGAGAGATGTTTTCAGGAATGGAGGCACGTGAGATCGTGGCCGACACCCTTGCCTGAGCGGCCCGCTCCGCCTCGAATATGTGGGAGGCGCGGTCCCCGAGCAGGTTCTTCTTCATGTACCGACGCACGTGGTTCACCGTTGAGCCGGCCAGCGTAGCGCTCGTGAACACCATCTGAACAGGGGCTTGGTACTTGGTATGCCGGTACAGTTCCTTGAGGAGAAGGTTGCCGGGGGCGTTAGCTCGGGTGGATGGCATCACTTCATCCACCTCATCCACAACAATGAGGTCGAGAGTCGGGATCACCGGCATGAGCGAAAAGGAGTAATTGGTTCGCCCTTTGCGCTGCTCACGGTTGAGTATCGATCGTCGTCGGCGGTCGTAGAAGGTCCACATCACCTCTGGCGTCGTCACCACAACGTATGGGCGGTTGTCAATGCTCCCAATCACGTTACACGTATTCCCCTCCTCACGCACAAGCTCCTTCGTCAGGCGACGATACACCACGTTAGGTGAGAGGTCTGCAGTGGCAGCAAAGACGAGGCGGTCGTCATTCTTGTACCACCACATCTCCTGCAGCCACCGCTCTATCTGCAGGCAGAGATAATCGTTGCTCACAAGGATGAGGGTCGAGCAGAGCTTTGGTGGGCCCTGCCGCATCAGTCGTGACACCACCCCGAGGCAAAGCGCGAAAGTTTTGCCAGTGCCGGTAGGTGCACACACAGCCACGTCCTGGGTGGCGTACAGGTGCTGTAGCAGCCGGGCTTGCACCATTGTCAGGCCCTGGAAGCGGCGCTTATCGGAACTCAGAGGTGACGCCAACCCAGTAGAGACATCAGAAAAGTGGGCCTCGAGGTAGCTTACCAGCTGCGGTGGCAATCCAGTGCGCTCGGGTGCGAGCTCGGCGATGGGCTGTTGGGTACCTCCCAGGCCACTTTCAAGCGCAGTAGTGTCCACAGTGATATCGCTTAGCTGTCTAATGCCCTGGAGGGGTTCGGGGCGCTTTGGGGTGAACAGCATTGGTCGTGAGTCCGATGAACGCAGGTCTGTGAATTCCTCTGGGACATCACGGAAGCGACGAGGCAGCCGCTTCTCTGCCCGCCAGCGCGCGCAGCGCATTAGTCGGAGCATTTCACCGCCTCCCCCCTCCCCTCCCCTCTAGTTCAGGTGTTGTATGCGCGGGGTGTCTCGCCCGCAGTCTTTGTCCTTTCTTCTTTCACACAGTCCTCTCTAATGGTGATTGCTCGATGAATGGGGAGGTGGGGGGCTACTGCCTCTGCTATTACTTATCGAGGAAGGAGTAAAGGAAAAGAGCAAATAGAAAGAAGGCCTGTAGGAGAAAAACAAAAAGCTACAAAACATATGGGAACGTGTAGAGCGTGCCCCAATCCTGATGCGCTGCGACGGCCTCCGGACGGCCTCCCTCCGCAACTGGAGTTGTCCCTATGTCCACCAAAACAAGTGGGGGGGGGTACTCAGTGTGAGCATTGCCAGCGATAGTTGTCTTTTGATTACGTTCCCATGATAATACCCAAGTGGCAAACAAACAAGAAGAACACTCACCTGGAAGTGCTGAGCACTACCATCTACACAATTTGCATTACTACATTCTCGTCCGCGACAGAGGTGGGGGTCAAGTGAGGGATGTGCCAACGAGGAGAAGAGGTGGCGTGGGCGCGAACTGGCTCAGTGCTTTCTTCGCTCCTCTTATGTTATTATATATATATTTTTTCGTCCTCCCTTTGCTTATCTTTCTTTCGGCGCCCCCCACGCTTTCCCTCTTCCTCCGTAGTGGCTCAACTGCCCAAGCGAAACCTCGACTCGTCCCCGCATCGGGAGCTGCTACGAATATATTTTTTCACCTTCAGATGGCATTACTCTTCATCCTCGCCGCTCGCCTCGCTGGCAGACACATCCCCAGCGACGTTCTCAACGACGTCCTCAGCAGCGTCCTCAGCAACGTCCTCACTTGGGCGGTTTATAGGCAAGTTGCTGCCAGGCTGGAACTGTGGGCAGCGGTGCTTCATTACCTCCAAGGTGCTGCAGCCAGTGTAGGTGGCACCAGAGCAGATGATGTTTAGTGCGGACATCGTGAAGTTACAAAAGTAATCAGCTGGATCCCTATATGTAGATGTATATGTGTGTGTATTTACGTATGAGAGCAATGAGATAGTAGATTCAAGAGAATATGTATGCATAGATGGCGCACGGTGAGATTACCGTACCTTCTTTTTTGTCATCTAATTACGCCACCCTCCACATATGTGTGTGCCATCAGATGACTGTGTGTGTGCGTGTGTGAACCGTGTGAGTATTCGCTAGTAGGGGCGTGGGCTGTGGTGTTTCCCGTCACTATCACCCCTCTTCCACTACAAAGAGAAAGTACCATCTTCATCGTTACGGTGACAGTACACATCAACACAATACATGGGGGGGAGGTCAACAGTGTCAAAAGCGATAGTGTAGGGGGAACACAAAACTCCCATCGTACATATGCGTGCTAACTCACCCACACTCACGTACACACACATACACACACGTCTTCCGGGTACCCATCCTCGAGCTACTTGGGTATCAATCTCCTCTCTCACTCCCCCTCACTCCTCGAGACACTGGTATACAGCTATGCGAAGAGATAGGCAAATTCCTCGAATGGCATGAGCGGCGTCTTCGCCAGCAATTCTGTCGCTGAAGCAAAGAAGTCCAGACTCACGTCCATGGCCCCCTCCGCGCTGCGCACGCATCCTAGCCCAGTATACGCCTCCGTGAGCATGGGGGAGTAGCGCACAGCTCGTGTAAGGGCCTCCCCTGACAACGTCAGCTTCTCCGCGCGCTCCTGCTTCGTGATGAAGGGCTGCGAGGCCTCCAGCAGATACATAAACCCGATCAGGGAGAATGCCTCGCCACTGGTCGGAGCCACCTCCAACGCCTTGCTGAGGTACGTGTAGACAGTCACCATACTCTTGCTGCTCAACCGCGTCCCGCCACTGCCGCCTCCCCCTACTGCGCTGTCAGCGCTACTGTTGCTAGTAGGCCCCAGGGGCCAGTGCCCCGCCTCTGCCGTCGCTGCCGAGCCGTGTGCGCCGACAGAGAGGGAGAAGCGTGAGGCCGCGGCAGCCCACTGTGGCGGGTTCCCGCCGCTGCGCACGATGCCGAGAAGATTGAGACTAGACACCGGGCCGCCAATCTCCGCAGTGCTTGCCAACTGCACCAGCGACAACCGAGCACGACTGCAGAGGAGGCGGGCGAAGGCGGCGCGGTGGAGGGTCGAGCACGCCGTGACGTACTCCAGCCCGGCCTCAATGGCGATGTCGGCGATGGCGGAGCTCCCAACCCTCGTGGCGACGCAGCTCAACAGCGCCCAGTGCTCCGCAGCTCGGCGCTGCGCCTCTGTGGTGGAAAGAGGGTCGCTCCCCTCGGGGGGCTCCTCGCCGGGAGCGCAATGCGTGCAGAGTGCCTTCAGCGTCCGCTTGCGCCCAGAGGGCCCCGCATCCGTTGTCCCGGCAGCCCTGGCAGCTGCCTCCACGCGCGCCGTGATAACCGCGAGTTCCTCCACGAGAGTATCCTCCGCGTCCTTTGTGCCCGGGTGGTACTCCGTGGCGATTTGTCGCAGTACGGTTGCCAAGAGTGCGGCGCTAATGTCACCCTGGTGAGAGAGCTCAATGTGAGTTGTCGTGGCCAGCGCGCTGCCGTAATCCGACTCCGCGGAGTGCAGGAGGGCAAGCAGTAGATTGCCGAGGTAATGTGTCGGCTCCACTCGCAGCAGCGCATTCACGTACGAGTAGGCCTCTGTTGGTCGCCCCAGCATCGCGAGCATCCACGCCGCGCGTGCCAGGTAGCCCCTCTCCTCCCCAGTGAGCTCGGCGGCGCGGCCCACCAGCTCTGTCGCCGCCTCCGTCGCCACCACTGCAGCCGACCCATAATGGTCGTCGTCGCCCTGCAGGCCGCAGGAGTGCTTGCCCAGATTCCATAGCGTATACGCGAGCGTGGTGAGGGTAATGGCGCACCTGTGCACCTCCACCGCCCTCCCCGCCAGTCTAACAGCCGTGCGCGCATGGCCGAGCAGCTGACGCGCCATGGCCACCCGCGCGCCAGCTACCAAAATGTATGCCGCCTGCAGTCGCTTCATCTCATGCGCAGACGACGACTGCGATGGGCTCGTAGACTTTCGCTCCACTAAAGCGTCACCGTCCATTTCTGCAGGGCTGTACATATCGTCGCCAGGCGACTTCACTGCAGACGGCGCTGTATCGCTCTGAGACTCCTCAATCAGTGTCGCGGCCGCCTCCTCGCACATGCCAATGCCGCGGTCCTGTGCGTCATCTGATTCCACAAACAGCAGCTGCGCCACTACAGTAGTCCATTGAGCACCAGTGGTAGCGAGCGGCACGGCAGCAGAGCGGTCAATGACCGCTGCAGCAGTTCCATTGGAGCTGCTGGGTGGTGCTAACACCGACAGCTTCGCATTCTCAGGCATGCTGGCGTCTGTTTGTGTGTAGGGATGGAGGGGGGGGGGTGCAACTCTCGACAAATGCCCTGCACCTAAGGTTCCTTGATCGCCTCGCCAGGAAAGAGAAGGGAGTCGAAATATTTATATAAGGAGTGTACTGTGCACTTTAATCAGTGTGCGTGAGTACTGCGAGCCTATGTGTGTGCGTGATATCAGCGCAATGATAATGACCAAGGGGGAGGGAGACAGTGAGGGAGAGATGTTGACCGGCATCCACAGAGTAAGGTGAAGTTGATCAAGAGAGGGAGGGTAGAGTGTGGTCTAGACATGAACGGGCCGCTGAAGGTTGGTACGATGGCGGCGTCACGACGCTGCCTGGATTCCATCCACGGCACAGCGCTGGAGGATGATACTCAATTCAGCATAAGAGGGAGCACGTGAGACTTTCTAGGGGAGGAGAGATGGGATGGGGGGGGGACATCCCAGCCCACCTCAGCCCCGTCCCTAACTCACCATCGGTTTGGCGCCCGCACACATGCACACACGTCGCATATGCAAGGATCCTATCAACGACCAGGGGCCCTACACCCACACTCGCTCATTCACTGTCACATCATATCGGGCTGGAAGCGTCTCCGCGAGTGGCTTCAGTACAGTACCGTCTCGCAGCGACACAATGTCCAGGCCCTCGTTAATTACACCGCTTGCAAGAGTGTTTCCCTGATAGGAGAGCCCGTGCATCACCTCCGCAAGGCGCAGCGCTTCTGCCACAGTGGACATGCGGACCAGCACTGCACCGGCAAACGCCCCCGAGAGGTCGTCGATCGCCATGCTAAGGCCCTCGATGGCCCCGTGCTCCTGGAGCAGCACCTTCAGTTGGTCCTCAGTCGTCCAATACGGAAATCCATCCACCACAATGTCAGGCACGAAGCTGCCCACATCCCCGCTGCTGGAGCCGCTGCTGCTGTCGCTATCGCTAGAGGAAGTGCTGCTATCGGTGCTGGAGCCGCTACTGCTACTGCTACTACTTGACGGCGCCCGTTTGCGTTTGCCAGTGGAACGCTGGCGTGCTGGTGGCGGCAGCGGTGGGGCCTCTACCCTGAGGACGTGTGTGCACTCACAGGCGAGGATGTCGAGGTCAGCAAGGGTGAAGCTGTTGATCGTCGGCTCGCTGGGGGCGATGAAGAGCAGCTCTTTGTAGTATGCCCTCTGCACGGCATGCTGCGCATTCTGGTGCGAGTCCACCGTCACAATGAAGTCCTGCAGCAAGAGCTCGTGGGGCTCGCACTGGAATTGTGCTGCAAGGCTATATCCAACCTCAGGGGTGAGTCTATGCGCGGCACTCTCCGCACCCGTTGTCAGTTCAGACACACGAATGCACCTCACGAGCTCGCAGCTCACTTGGCCGTAACGTCCAAAGTAAGGGTTGAGGGTCTCCTCGTTCAGCTGCGAGCGATATGCCATCCGGATGCAAATGCGGTGTACATGAGTAGAGGATCGATGCGGTTGGCGTCCCCGCTCGCGGCCATGCAGTGGGCGCACATAAAACAGCGGTCGCATCAGTGGTGGCTCCGCCTCGCTCCCCGGCGCACTGCTCGCACGCGCCGGTGTCTCGTCCACCTCTGCCCGCTCCGTGGCCCGTCCGAGATGCAGCGGCGTGAGAGGAGCACCCGCAGTGGCATCAGCCCCAGCCGGTGTGGTGGTGGTCGGCGGCTCCACGCCCTGGGGGTGAAGAGTCCCCTCCCTGGACACAAGAGTTGGTGTCACTGTGGCGCTAGTCCCGCCAGCAAGCCAGCGAGAGCGCGGCGCAACCTCTGTCGTATACTCAGGGAAAGACAAGTACTGCAACACACGCTGAGCAATGGTGTGAGTGGCGTGCTCCTGTCCGCCCAGCCAGTGCTGCAGGTGGAGTAGCACATTGATGGCGTCACTCTTTGCGCGAAGGTGGAGACAGCCGTATAGCATTGGGAGCGCGCAGCTATTCTCAATAAAGACGCTGCGGAGCTCATCAGTGAGGTGCAAATTGCGTGCCAGTTGGTAGCAGCGCAGGTCCTTCTCCGCCTGGTTCATTTACTGAGCGATGGCTGCTCCCGCGTATGAAGAGGGGGGAAAAAATACAGCAACAGTGTGCCCACTGGAGGGGACTCCAATGTGCTGGATCTATACTGTTTTGCTTTGCTGCTTTTCCGTCTGTTTGCTTCTCTATACCAGAGATGCTACTGTCGTTATGGCCAGGATATTCTGCTTCTGCTTCTGTAGGTATGTATGTATATATATATATATATATATATATATATATATATATATGTGTGTGTGTGTACACGTCTAAGGCTGGGTGAGAATGGAGATGAAGATCAAGACGGACATCGACATTGGTGCGCGTGTGTGCATTTATGTGTGTATGACCATTTACATCATGATCCACTGTTTTACTAGAATGCCTCGCTCGAATAGCACTAGAGACATCTCAGTTCATGCATCGGGTGCGCGCACATGTACACCTGTGAAAGAGTCTTTAAGCGTTTCTCTTTAAGAATATATATTAAGCGCTGTTCAGTTATGCTGCAGAAGCACACTCTCACATAATCTTATTGCGTGTTTCCTCCGTTTTGTGATGTTATGGTTATCAGTTTTGTTGTTGTTCACAATAACGAAGAAAACACAAAGCAGCAGTGCACACCCTGTAAAACAATCATTTGCATACCAACGCATGACGGGTAGTGTCAGCGCCCTCCCTCCATGCACCAATTGCCCCAACCAGCACGTTAGAGAGGATAGGGTAGTTCCCAAGCTGCTGCAGGTCCACCACTCCGCCTTGCTCGTCCAAGGTAACCGTGAGAATACCATCCACCAGGTGCTCCTCGATGGCACTGGTGTCAGCAAGGAGCCGCACCTTCGCGCCCCCCAACACACCAAAAGAGCAGGCCACAGGGACGCAGGAGAAACGCACCGTGCGCCGCTCCACTACATCCCCGTTGGGTAAGCGAGCGCGTGGCAGTACCAGGTCATGCAGGGCGGCCACCGCTGCGTGGAGTGCAGCAGCACGAAGGCCGCCATCCACATTGAGCAACGTGATCTGCACCGTCAACACCCAGCACGCCTCCCCTGCGTAGATGAGAAGCTGACTCAGGTCCACACACCCAGCGAGCACTCCCAGCACGTACCCCTCCACCTGGCGGAGGGGAAGCTCAGCCAGGCCGTTGGTGACCGCAGCGTTGCTGTGTCCACCGCTAGAGGTGAAGCCTAACTCCTGTAGAAAGGGCGCCGAGACACGAACGTTCATGCGGCCCTCCGCTGAGTGCTGAGTGCGCGGTGAGCCAAACACACCCTGCACTGTAGCACTCACACAGGTGCCCCTATCGTCTGTGTACATCACTGAGGACAGCACTCCGCCCCTGGTTAGCGCCGCGACTTGATCAGATGACGCCGCCACCTCACGCACCACACTGGGGCGCCGCGCCTGGTCAAAGCCACGCCCATCCAGCCGCTCGTTGCGCGCCAGTAGCTGGCGTACGTGCTGGCTGTAGGCGGTCAGCTCTATGGACCCAGTGTCCGGTGGGAGGGACATGACAGCGGGTGTCCTCCTCCTCTACCTCTTCACACTCGATTATTGCGAAAGGGGGCTTCGAAAAACAAAAGTGTTCAATATGGTGACAACTTGTTTGTAAAGACAGTGCTGGGCCCTACCTATGCATTAGCAGAGAGAGAAAGCACAAGAGAAAAAGACTGATAATGGCAGAAGGAAAAGTGCGCAATGGTCTACTGTCTCAGACCGGGAGGGGAGGAATACAACGTGTACACACATAAGCACATATTGTGTGCCAATGTAACGATCGTCACCAACGTTTCTCCATTTACGTTCCTCTGCAATGGCGAAAAGAAAAACACGTTGAGTGGTTACTCCGCCACTGCTGTGATCCGTTCATATTTATATATAAATACATGTGTATTCCTACATGTATATGGCTCTACGAGGCGCGCCAAACGACAGCGAATAAATTTACTGCGTAAGCGTTTGTACTGAGAAGTACTGTAGCACAATCACAAGCGACACACACCATCAAGAGACACGGATAAAGGGCATGGATCGAATTGCACGAACGAATACAATAATAATAATAAGACTCAGAATGAAAATGCAGAAATGAGTAAAAATGATAGCACGGCGGAAGGGTTCTTCGCACATTAGCCGTCAGACACAGAACATCACGAATACAACTACGGTGCAACCCTGAAAGCAGGCACCAGCTAAACAGCAACCGTAAGCAGCAGCAATCGTAGAACAAACGAAAAAAAGAAAAGAGACTACCGCACCCACACACAAACACACGCGCGCGCGAAAAACGCACAAGTCACATTGCACCGTGGAAAATACACAAAAAGGTGTAGAAGTGGTTGGGGGAAGCCTCCTACAATGATTTCCCCTTCTTGTCCAGCGCCTCACGCACACTTATACCTCGTCCTCTCAATACCACAGAACATGCAGATACAAGTAATACGGGCCCTCTCCTATTTGCTACTCCATCTATCACAGCTCTATTTATTAAAAAAATGCATGGATACAATCTATACC
>JAODGE020024586.1:0-143629 GCA_027574965.2 Ecitophya simulans
CGCCGAGCGCTGAAACTGAAAGCGCACCGCCGCGCGGCGTCGCGACGCGCGCGCGCCCCGCGGCCGCTCGGCCGAACGACATCGCTCGACGGCGGCGGCGGCGGCGACGACGTTCGGCCCGCGTCCGCGCGAACTTTTCGCGAACGCCGGCGGAAATCGCGAGCCTTGTTTGCTCCCGAACGCGGAAACAGTCTCGCGGCGCATTTAAATATTAAGTCGGCGGCCGGCGCGCGGAAACTTAATTTAATTAGTTCGTTGAAAAGTTGAATTAAATCGTTTCGTCTCGAGCGATGAGGCGACCGACGTACGCGCGTCGTCTCACCTCTCGCGGCGGCACAATTGCCTTTCCTGCGCGCGTCCCGCTCGTGCAATCATAACTTTGCGTGTTTCGGCGCGCACTTGTTCCTCGTTTTTCGCGAAAGTTCGCGAGGGCGGCGTTTTACAGCCCGCCGCAATCGGCGCGAGGCGCGCGCAACGAAAGTTTAGTGTTGCTGAAATTATAATGCCCCCGTGCGTCGGAGCATATTTCGCTCGACGATCGCGGCAACGCGTCCTCTTATCAGCGATCGTCCGCGACTGCCGACGGGATACATTATCAGCCCCGTGCTCGGTCCTCCTTCCGCGCAGCCCCGCTCAAACCGGTGCGTTTTAACGTCGGTCGCATATCGTTCGCGCACGTTTCGCATTCGGCCCGCGGCGACGATCGAGTCGGATTAATCCGACGCCGGGCGGCCGACGAAATTAGTATCGGCGGCGGCGGCGGCGGCGCGCGCGTTCCAAGCAAAGTTGCAAATCGCAAACGACACCGCGCGGGGTCACCTGACGCCGATGCGCGCGTTGCGTTACTCCGACCCCGGCACTTAATACGCCACCCGCGCCGCGCCGACGCGATATGCCGCCCGCGCGTATCCGGTTGCGCGCGACGCCCCAGCGCGCCGCCGCCACTTCGCCCGACAATTTGATGCGAAAAGTGAAAAGCGTCTCCGCTGTCAACTAGAAACTATCAATACAAAGCGGCGAAGGGTCGCAAAGTTTCTGGGCGCGCACGCAACTGCACACACCAACGAGAACTGTGCGAACCACGAAATTTGTTTTTACGCAACGTGTTCAGCTCGAATCTATTGGGACCGTGTGGGATTTGGAATTTTTCTGCAACACAACAATAAAACCTTACTGCTGTAATTCAGTAGTGCTATTCTATTCAGACCAAGTCAGAAATCAGTGCTCGCATGGAAAAAATTTTCGCATAAATAAAAACGATCAAAACGCCATATGCAAAAAAAACAACGTCGTTGATACACTTCGTTTAAAATTTATTAAATGATGCAAATCACCCCCATTACAGAGACTCAAAGCAATGTAAAAATGGAATGTGCTTATATCCGGTCGCAGGTTGAGCATGCTTTTAACTTGCGCCTGCGTAGAAACTACTTGTTCATTACGGTAAAAACTGTAATCCCGTCAAAGGCCGCGTAATATAGCAACCCCTTGCGACGATCAAAATACCTGTAATTGATTAAATCACTCGACGCGTGTGTGTTTAGACGGAGGTGCGTTTTCAAAAGGCCGACAATCGGAATCCAGTCCTAATCTGGTGCGGAGAAGCGAAGACCACCCAGCCCGGACGCGATCGTCGCCGGCGCGCCAACCCCTTTTTTGCGTCGACGACCGAGCGCTGTCAGTCGCGCGCCGCCGCATAGGTGTTATTATGCATTATGGGCGCGCGCGCGCGCGCACGCGTGCAGCGCTCAAGCTGCGCGCCGCATAATCATTGTAATTATTTTAATGAAAGGGTGGAAATTAGAGGCGGCGGCGCAGCGGCTCGGCCGAGCGTCGGTGAAAGTGTTTTCCCGCCGTTCGTTTCGGAGCGCGCGCTTCACCTTGTTCGCGGCATTCGCGACAAGTCTCGGTCGAGCCGAATTAGGCGGGCTATCACCGCGTCGCGTTAAGTCGCACTCCGTTTCGCGCCCCGCTCGGTCGGTGATTAATGGCCGTTTTTCGTTCCGTTATTATTTCGTGGAGACAGAGAAAAAAAAACAGACAGCATTTTAAGGGCCCTAATCGGCTTACACACTTATGTACTTCAGATCGACATGGATATTCCGGCGACCCTCGGTCGCGCGGCGTCGCCGGTTGGTGCTTTCTTCTGGCATTCTCTCGTCGCGAACGGCCGACGGAGATGCGTTCGCGGCCGTTTCGCACCTTGGGTGCGTCGGAAACGCACCATCGTCGGCACAATGCACCTTGCGACGCGGAATATGCGTTAGTGTTACACAATTCTGGGACCGTCGACCCAATCTATAGTCGGGGGAGCTAATAATGATCTTGAAAACTCGAAAAGTCGACGGGGGTCCAGGTCGTTTCATGACAAGGGTGTAGAGCAGCGTATTTTCATTCATGCAGTCATTCATGTTTATACAAAGGATTTGCTTGTGTTCCAAACAGGCGCATTAGACATGCTTTTACACACCTTCGAAATGGGCATGCCGAGTACCTGGAACCCGGTACGGCCCGAACGGCGCGCTCTTCTCGTTGCAGTCACAACACACGAGACTCGTCGAATGTCGGGTGAGAACCGCGGCGCACGCGATTTCGATACACTCGCACGGCTATTAAATCCTGTGGCTCGTGCACGGTTTATTAAGTAATGGCAAACGTACAACTCATTGCGTGCTCGCATCACGGTGAACCGACTTCTCGGACGTTCTGCAGATGACTGCAGACGTCTGCCACGAATGCACCTCGTGCTGGACATTCTCATACCAATCGTGATTGCGGGCAATCCGCATCTTTGTCGCCTCGCATCGATTGGTCATCGGCAAGCAATACATCTGCTTGATGTTCTTCAAGTTGCCCAGCAGCGATCGCACGTCGTGATGGTAGCTCCTGACGGCGGACGCATCTTGAATTCGGGAGAGAAGACCGTCGCATTTTCGATTCTCCAACATCGAATTAACGGCTTCGCACGACTTTGCCAGTTGATCGAACACCTTCAGCATGTTACGGAAATTTCTCTCTTTTTTGTTCACAGCATCCATTTTGTTGCCAACGGGATGGATTTGGCCGGATTGATTTTCAGATCTGAACATGAGTACAGTTTATATTAAATGAAACGTCTGACAGTGTGACATTTTATTGATGTGCGGATGGGATGTGTCGCTCTGTTTGGGCAACTAAACAAAAAAAAATCCAATATCTACGAAACACGCCTAAATATTGAGTTGGCATAAGTCTCAGTGCTTTCCGATCGAATCGCATCTTACGTTTTTGTTCTTAAGCTATCGATATGATTATGTGAAACAAAGTTATAAACTGAAATACGTTAATCATATTGCGCGCTTTCGGCGCATTTTCTCCAAAATATTTTCAGGTCAAAATGATATATTTGTTTGTGGTTGCATCATGAATCACATGAAGACTAGGTTAACAAAAAGCCGCACCGCAGCCGGGTCTCGAAGCCCAAACAATACTTGGATGCAACCTGAAGCACTAGCGACATTGCATTTGAAAAATTCCTCACGTTAAACTTTATGAAGAAAATTGTGGTTGGAGGCGACCGTGGACTGTTTTTTCTCTCTCTCTCTCTCTCTCCCTCTCTCTCTCTCCCTCTCTCTCTCTCTCTCTCTATTTTTTTAAGGGTTAAATACTACGAACGGTTTTGGGAGCATTAGTTTGAAGGTTCGCCTATGTCGCAGTGAAGCGTAAACGTTCGGTGGAAAATCACCGGATTCGCTGACATTAGCACCACAGTTGGACTGATTGATTTAACCCCAGTTGCGCACGGTCCAATTTGATCGGCCCGACGTTGTTCGCGATGCTTCCATCCAACTATCATTGTAGGCGTGTCAGCATTATGCGCGCGCGTATTATGCGAGCGATTTTTTTTTCTCGCCCGGCACGTCGGGCGCGCCGGTGGCACTGCGTCGGGGTGGTTCGCCTCCGATGAATAACGATGCCATGATGCCATCTGTCCCGTTCGCGATACGAGAAAACGACGCCGCGCGCGACAAACGACCCGGACCCGGACCCCGAGTCGTCGCACCTACCGCGTTCTGAAGGAAAACGCTCGCGGCCATCGTGTTTATTAGTGGGGCGACGGCGAGTGCGACGGGCGACTCGGTGCCGGCTAAAAAGGACGAACTGATTTACGACGCGCGTTCGAATAATGTTTTGACTCGACGCTTTTCACTCGACGCCGTGCGCGCGAGGAATGCGAAAGTCGACGGAGCGCCGAAATCGCCCATCGGATTGATGGCGCGCGCGCCGACGTCGATTTTGTCCGCGTCGAAAATAGTCCAAAGAAACGTCTCCATCGCGCGCGGCGGCGGCGCTAATCAATTAATCAGCGGCGCCGGCCGGCGTATCGTGGCGCGAACTTAGCGCATTCTCAATTCATCTCCGAACGCCCCGAACCATCAATGGACGGCCGAATGCGTCCGAATTCGCTAATTACACTCCCGATCTGGCCGGCGCACGCAAACGTCATATTTCGCTGCGCTCGCCGAATGTGTTGCGATGTTTTCGACGAGCCCAGCGTAATCGCCGCGCCCCGGCAGGAGTTAAGACGAAAAAGATTGCTAATGACCGTCGAACCCTTTTGTTCACCCCTCCTCTCAACCCGAAACGCGGGCGTGCGGGCGCTTTCAATGGATCGTCGTCGCTATTGTTTCCTTCTTAGATTTTCCCGAGGAGAGAAGCGAAACGAAGGCGGCGCGCGAAGAAAGCGATTTTTTTTAAAAAAAGCGCTCCGTGCGGCTGACAGTGTTGTGCCGAAGTGATTTGTCTCGACGCCGACAATTAATTCTCGCCGCCGATTAGTCTCGGGCGTTCGGGCGGTTAATTGACGGTGTCGAGCGAGCGTCTCCACCGCAAAAATCGTCCCGCCTCGATGATCGACCGTTGTTATTGTCGCGAGCGCTTAAGCCGCTCTCAATTCACGCTCGCAATGTTCATATTTACGCCGTGCCGAGAGAGGGAAGCGCGTTCGATTCCATCTGTGCCGTCGCGCCCGCTCCCCCCCATCCCGTCGGCTTTTTACGTTCGCGGCCGAGCGCCGAATCGATGGAAATAGATTTATTGAATGTACCCGCACGGCATTTAATGCGCGGCCGAGAGCGTCAAAATATCGCCGAAAACCTAACATCTGTCACTATTTTCCGCTCCCGTGCAGCACCGACGCCGGTCGGGACGGGTCGACGCAATCAATGCGGAAGCGAAATAAAGGA
This sequence comes from Ecitophya simulans, assembly GCA_027574965.2. NCBI lineage: Eukaryota > Metazoa > Arthropoda > Insecta > Coleoptera > Staphylinidae > Ecitophya > Ecitophya simulans. The sequence goes on from JAODGE020024586.1 coordinate 5,226, forward strand.
GAGAGAAAGGATTTCACGCACGAACAAATATTAGATAATGCCGACGCGCGAATGTCGAATAAGCGAAATACGTAGAATCGGTGCCAAAGTGCCCGAAATGCAAAGATTGCCGGCAAGTTTCGGTCGGCCGACGGGAAGCGTGTGCTTTAAGCAAACAATGCGCGACATCCGTCAAAACACCTTCCCCGGATCGCGCGCCGCGCCTAATACCTTGCGGACGCTTTTAATCAGGAGGGCAGAGGAGGGCGCGAGAGCACTCGAGTCGTGGATTTCTTTTTGCGTCTGTCAACTTTGTCGATTTAATGTCCCAGATGCAAAGTTTCTTAGTCGGAATTGCGCCAGTTCATTTTCCGCCAAGTTTTCAATGTTTCCGTATTCATTACGAGAGGAACGTTTAAACATTTATAGGGTTTTTTTTTCCGCGCCGCGCCCGCGACGGGCGAAAGTTAATTTTGCGAATTTCATCTCGCGCACGCTTCGCTCGATTTGCATAACTGCGCGACGCGAATCGGCGTCCCGCGACGCTCGTGCAGCGGAGCTTTTCGTTCTTCCCGGCTGGACGTTAAATTCGGCGAAACGGCACCTTCGCACATCCGCGAGGATTTCGTGGTCTCGCGCTTGCGGTTGTTATAATAATCGATGGAATGTCGACGAGACAGAGCGTAACGATCGCCGGTACGTCTTAATTTGTAAACTTCTCCTCTTGAATACGTCGTCGACCGAGTGGTGCAAATTGATGACGATGTCGACCCAATTCCGCTGTATCGATAGCCGGCAGTTTGACCGAACTCGACACCTCGTGCGTTCGATGTACGATGTGGTTTTTAAGCGGAGCGCGCGCGCGTGCCGGCCGCCACATTCGAATTGAACTTGCGCACTGAATTAGGTTCAAGTTAATTAAGCTGCGACGCGACGAAAACGCTCTGGAGACGAGCGGCGAGCGACTTGCATGCTGTCCGTTCGCGGTGTACGTCCGTCAAGTCGTTGAGAATACGGACCGAACCCACCGCGGGCCGAATGAACATTTTCGTTTTCACCGCCGCCACCGCAAAGCAAATGCGTTATACCCGGCGATATCGCAGCGCTTTCGTTGACGACGTCCATTCGTCAGCCCTTTTCGTTAGTTTGGTTTTTTTGTGCACGCGCCGCGCGACTGAGCGAATTCCCCGAACACGTAATCCTCTTGCGATTCTCTCGCCGATCGCGTTTTGCATTGCGCAGCGACGGTGACGGCAGTTTGGTGCATCTCGCCGCCGAGCGACTTTCCCGACGACGCGCCTGATTCGCGCCTCGCAGATAATGCGCCGGCCGCGAGGCGATCGCGACGAGGCCGAGAACATTGCAAATGCATGGCTGAGGAGACGGGCAGAAATAAAAGAAACACACGCGCTGCGTCGTCGGCGCGACGGGATGCCCGAAATCGCTTTCAATTCGCCCAAATCGCTGCCATTTTTGTGTCCAAATTGCGCCGGCGCGCCCTGTCGCGGACGGTTAGTTTAAGTGAAATAGATTTGTTCGCATCTCCGCCGCGGAGATGCCTGCACATCCACGCGGATTATTCACGCGCCGACACTTTCGACGCAATTCTAATCGAAAACGAGGCCGAGCGAAGATGACGCGACGGCGTCGCCCATTCGAAATATTAATTAAAACGCGCGCGATTAGAGCCGCAATAGGTCGGTGGTCGATGTTGTGCGCGCGAGCGCCGACGCGGGGGCGGCCGCTCGGCCGTCGGCGTGTTAATAAGGGGTGGATGACCGGATGCGAGCCGCCATTATCACTCTTCGAACCATAAATAACGAGTGCTTTAATTCCGGGACTTTGGCTCGGCGTTCATTCGCAGCGAGATAGAGACTCGGACGCACTTACGCACGTCGTGTCCAATGCGACCATCTACAGGGTGGGCGAGAACCCCATTGCCGGCGTTTCGGCCGCAACGCGGGACGCGCACCTTCCGGCGAAATTGGTTTTCCGCCCGCAACCACCCGCAACATTCGATAAGAAACAATAATGTTGCCGCGTTGCGACTCTCGGCGGCACGTTGTTGTTTGGGCGTTGTGCCGCGTGTTTGTGGCCGAAAGGGGTGACTTCTGGACCGAGTGGACGTCGAGCCGCACGGCATGCGCCCGCACATTTCCTGACGATTGTGCGTTTCGTTAACAACTTCGACGATAATTCACGCCGCAAGCGCGACGCGTGTGGGGTGCGCGCGCGATTAACGGAAAACCTACGGCGATGCGCGACAGATACCGAAAATCCGCGCGCCGCGAATTAACATACGTCCCTCTCCCACTCCCAACACGCGCCTCCCGATGCCATAAATGATAAGACACGTCGCCGAACTTCTAATTACCGTTCGACGCACCGATGGCGCGCGCACGCTGGCGTCCATTAATTTCGACACGGGAAGATTGCGGCAGTCGGTTCGGTTTCGGCTGTTTTGTGCATTGGGTCGGCGAATTAAGATGCCGAGCGCCGGCCGTTCGCGGTCGTTTGCGGGCGGCTGCGTGTTGTTCTTGGCAGTTAGAAGCAATTTGCCGGGGCGCGCCCTCTGCGAGGAACTTTCGGCCGGCGGCTGGCGCACCGCCGCGAGACGCCGCGAATGTGACCCGAATCGCCGAAGAGGTCCGGCCATCTCGGACCGTCCGGCGAAGTTTGCCGCCGCCGGCGAGGCGCCGGAACGCGACCGCCAAACGAGCGGGGCGGACGCCGATCGCGCTAAACGCCCGAACGACGTTTTCGAAAAACCGACTCGTCGCCGCGACGCACTCTGCGCGCCGTCAGCAAGAAATTTGTGTTCGTTAGCGCGGCGTTGATCGGCCGGCCCGGTTGGTATCCTGGTCGCGTGTTTTTTTTTTCTTCTTCTTTTTGTTGTTGTTTCCTTTTTGCGTCGCCGTCGCCGGCGTTTCGCGAACTTCTCTCGGCGAAATCTTCCCGCGCGCCGCCGCCGCCGCCGCCGCAACAAACCGATGGTTATTTATTTTCTGACGGCGCACTTTTTCTTCCGTCCATTGGCGCGCGCGCGTCGCGGAAAATGAGAAAAACCGAACGCCTAATAAAGTATGGTTAATGTAACGTGCAGTTTCCGGCGACAAGAAGGCGACGAGAGCGGCGCCGAAACTTTTGGGCAATATCAAAAATCGAAGTGCATTCTCATTAGGATGTAATCACCGGCGCGTCGGCCCGTGTTTCATTAGACGGGAAATGGCTTCATAAATCTAGCGCGCGCGCCGCCTCCCACCCGTCCTCCCCCTCTCCTTGCACCCGCGTGCGTGGGCGGCGGCGGCGGCGGCGGTTTTCCCTCGTCGCGCGCGCAACAACCGGCGGCACGTTCGGCGGCGCTCCCTAGCACTTCAACTTATATTAAAGAAAACCCGTCTCTGTTTAGTCTTTAGCCGGAGTCTTTAACGGCTGTAACGTCTCCGCCGGCAAAGGCAATAAGGCTTAACCTCCTCGCGCCGGCGTTTGCGCAGCGAGGGTCCGAGCATCGCGCTGCGCCGGATTCCAATAATGAAAACTCGAAACTTTCGACTTTTCCGCCGCACTTCTCGGAGCTTAATCTCGCCTTAATCACCCACGTGAACGTTTCGCGCCAGGTCACGTTTCCGCGGGCCGGTAGCGGGATCTTCGCGCCGTAGAGGTGGCAAACGATGAAAACGCAAAAATACACGCACACACACACACACAACACAGCTAACCGCGAGAAAATTCGCAAACGCCGCGCTGGAAGACACGCGCGAAACTCGGCGCAGCCGCCCCCGAGAAAACCGGGCACGCATCATCGCGCGCCGCGACGCAATCACGAGTGTCGGTAACAACCGGCCGTAACGAGAACGCGGCCGGCGGCGAACGCGTGCCGCCCGTGATGAGGTCGAGCCGAAGGCGGCGCTCAGCCTGCATAACAATCGCGACGTGCATTCGGCGGCGGCGATCGCACGTCCCGCGTCCAACCGACGGCGGTGAGTACACAGCCCTAAATTTGCCAGCTCCAGATCGCTCTTGTGTAAAATTAACATGTAAAAGTTTTCAACAACTGTTTACAACTTTTTATGCGCACAATTCGTCACCGCCTTCAAAAACATACTCAGAATCTACATTTGATTAGGTTTCCAATTGGTGGTAAGCTTGATTTGATATTTTTTGGGCGTGTTAGTCAAAAATGACATTAAATTATCGCCTACGTGTCCATTTAAAATACATGTAAAGTCAGTTTTGGACCTCATAAATCAATGATAAAATTCGTTGCTGCTTTAAAAACATATTTAGAATCTGCGTTTTATCACCCTTCCAATGGTGCTGAGCATTGTTCCAAATTTTTGAGTGTGTCGGTCATAATTAACTTTATATCAAAGTTAACTTTATAGTTGTGTAACTTTGCCAGTAATCATTCATCGTAATCAAAAATTGTATACTAATAGTGAATTAATATTTAAAAATCATTTTAATTTAGTGTGCATGTCCATTGGGCTGAAATTTCGGATTCAAACAAAACCAATTTATGAAAATCGGACGATTACTAACAAAGTTACAGAATGTACTATAAAGTTAATTTTGTTCTAGTTGATTTTGACCGACACGCCCAAAATATTTGGAACACTGCTTAGCACCATTGGAGAGGTGATAAAACGCAGATTTAAATGGACTCTATTTTTTTACTTTTTACTTTAATTTTGAGCAACACGCTCAAAAATTTTTAAATCGCTCTTGAACTTAATCGTAAGGCGTTACAATTACATGTGTACATGTGTACGTACTGCGCGACGAATTTTCTGCATCATAAGTTACAGCCATTTTAGCCAATTTCCCATGTATTTTATATGGAGATACGTTTTTTATTTTAAAGTCATTTTTGACCCACGCGCCCAACAAATTTCGAATTGTGCTTGACTGCAATCGAAAGCCGATTAGACGTAGCACATATACACATGCGTACCTGCGCGCCGAATTAACTTCGTAAGCGCGTTATAAGCGCTTGAAAATGTTTACGTGTTAATTTTACGTAAGAGCAATCTATTGCTGGAAACCTAGGGCTAGATTCTCACCGCTCGAACCGATCAACAATCGCCGATTATCCCGCGACGTTCGCCGGCGCCGCGTCGAAAAACATCATCGTACGGCCGGCAATTACATAATCGCCATCATGCGTGCGCGGCGCGACGCAATAAAACTTCGCGATCGAAAATCAACAAGCGCCACGCGCTGAAAGCGAAATTGTGTTTTCCGACGATGCATAATATATACGGTTTCGGCGCGCGCAGAGAAAAGAACAAAAAACCCAGATAGAATTTAGAACTTTTTTAACGAGTCGTCCGGGCATAAAATTGATTTCCTACGCCTCGACGTTCTTTCTTTATTTATGCGCGCCAGACGTGGCGTCCGCTGTCGAACGTCTGCGCTGCGTTCGGCCTTTTGGGAGGTGCAATTTTCTGCCATCGAAATCATACAAATAAGACAAATTCGAAGAGATAATCGCTTATCCGTGTCGCTGAACGGCGCGGCGAAATCGGCTTCGGAGTGAAAGGCGTCGCGACGCGTCTGTTCGAGGAAAGATTGCCGACGACGGGGCGGCTGCGACGCGGGACGCTTCCTTGGATTTGAATAAACCCGCCGAAAATAATAAGCGAATAAAGCGTATAATTAATCTTCGCATTGTCTCGGCGGCCATTATGCCGAGACGCGATTGAATTACACTGTGGCGCGCCGCCCGTCGCCATTGTCTGTCCGTTTGTCTGAGGGGGGCGGCGGGATCGCGACCCGCGTCTGTGTCCGGCAGATTTCGCGATCCGGATCGCGCTTTATTGCCGAGCATTAATGCGGCGTTTCGCGGAATTAAAACGCGCTGCGAGCGACGGCGGCGCGCCGATACTTGTTACACGCGTCGCCGGCGAGCCGCGCAAAAACGATTCCGGGCATTATGCACTTTGGCGTTGCCATTGTTCTTGGTCGTGACGGTTGCCAGGCGCGCGGCGGAGGCGCCGGGCGTCCCGCCGCGCCGTGCGCAAAGCGCCGGTTTAACGTTGCTTTTGTATTTTCGGCGATGGCGCGCAATAAATCCACGCGATTCGTCATTAAAACTCGCCTCGACGATGCAACCACGCGTGCGCCAAAACTTATCATTGGACGTTATCCTTTAAGCCTGAAATATGACCGGGTTGTTATTTTGTTCTTTCTTTTTTTTGTGCAAAATTTCGCTGCGAAAACAGCGCAAAGCCGATTCGAATTCGAGCACTCGGCTTCGGTTCGCGCTCTGATTCTGTGTCGACACCGCAAAGTTTGTGCGCGGTCGGAGCGAGTGCGAGGTGCGCGACTTTGCGCCGGAAGTTTTTAAGGGTTCGGCTGGCGTTCGTGCGTCGCGCGTTCCTTCGCCAGTCGTCTTAACACGACGCGCGCTTGTTGTACATTTATCGCTCATGCCCGGCCGGCGCGTCGTTTTGCGCTCGTGTTCGAGTTAATTAAAAACTTGTTTCGACTCGCTTCGGCGACGAGCTAAGCACCCACGACGCTGCTCGCCGACGGGACGATTAACAAATATGTTTTTGCTTAACGAACGGCGCGGATGTGATCGATGTGTGTGTGTGTTTTTTCTGTCTATGATTCGGCAATTTTTCGCCAGAATTTTTGCGAACGAGAATGTGTTATACGTAAAAATGGTTTTGCGTTCGGTGGCGTCGTTCGGTGGACGGAGCAGGATTGACTTCAAGTGACCTCCGCACTCGAAGTCAATCGAAAGCCACGAGGCATGAATGAAATTGACACAAGCACGGCGCGAACGTGCCGCCAGGAGTGGGTGCAAGGACGACGACGTGCCGGCGTAACGCGCGCGTTTTCCCGTTTAATTTAAGTGCGCAGCTCCAGCGTGAATGCGAAATGCGAAGAGCGACGCACTGTGGGCGCGCGCGGCGCGTAGAAAACGCACAGGAAATGCGTCGGCACGAAGGCGAGTGCATTCGACAGTCCTGATGTGAATGAAGGACGTCGCGATGGATGCGTGCTGAATGCGACGCGCGTCAAGAACGCGTGCGGCGGGCGGGCGGGCGGCGGCGAGCATTCGTACGTTTTTGCACCGCCGCGAGGGGGTCCGATCCATTAACGTCCTCCTTCCGCGTTCTGTTTACCTTATCGCGGTGGTGTTCGGGAGCGCGCGTCGCAACGAGCGCAAAAAGCGGGTCGGAGGAGCGAAAAGCCGCGACAAAAATAACCGACTGACAAAAACCCACCGAAAACGAGCCAAAAACGTAGCGCTCGCGCCCGAATGCACAAGAGAATAATTAATTGAAGAGCGCGGTCCTAATGATTTACTGCGGCGGGTGCTCCAGATGGCGACGTTGTCCGGCGACGTCCGCCCCGACCTTGTTGCGATGGTTTTTCCTCTTCATTGCCCGTCCGGTCGTCGAGGCGGCTCCTCGGCCGACGTCCGTACATGTGTCCGCTTCTTCCGCACAGTCGCCGCTTTTTCTAAATGAATCCGCACAACAAACCAACCGGGTCCGGTCCGTTTGTCGAAAATTAACCTGAGATAGATGGGATCTTCATTTTGTGTCCCAACTTAACACTCGGAGTTTTAAACGAAGTCCACTAGTATGCCTCAAAAGTATTCTTTTTTTGTTGAAAAAATTGTAAATATCGGTTGTGGTTCCAATATATTCCATGTCCATCACAATCAGCAATAGCGACATTTCATATACCACTAGTACGTCTCGGGTGCTACTATGTTAGTCTGATATAAGCATTTCAATTTTCAATCGTGGCGAAAAGCGGAGTAGGCAAAATAGCAATAATGGCGAAAGAGCGTGGAATAACGAAAACTTGCACAAAGATCAAAAGGAATCAACGCAATGAAAACCAAACAAAATTTTTGTGGATTATATATTCATTCCGTGGAAGAAGGAAGATGCACGCAATTTAATTTCGTTTTTTTTTAAGTTTTAAACAATAAGCCTTTGACGGTTACAACAATTGCATGGAATCTTGCTTGCCCGTCACAATACCGTCGCCAATTTATCCCAACTCACTTCGATATCGATAATCTGTTCCTCCGTTCACGGCTAATTTTGCAGAAGTTACTCCAATTGTTTCTCAATACTATCGGGCATATTGAGTTTTTGTTTAGGATGGCTCCATAAACCGTTTTGCGGTTTTGTCATTCATTTGAAAAGCAAGTGCCTGAATATTGTTGCTCAGGTAGGTATTCGATGAAGAGACCCGGATCACAAGCAAACCGCCTTGCAATGCGCGCCGAGCGATGCGCACAACAACCGGCGGAGTAACAATGTGATTACAATGACGCCGAATTCCGGCGTTGATTTATTAATAATTAGGCGGGCGTGTGTGCCGGCTTATTGGCGTTAATAAAGGGGTGTATTATGCGCTAATTAATATTGCATAATAAACAAAACGGCGTTGGCCGCCGCGACGCAGTCGGTGCAGCGCGAGGCGGTCGGGGCGCATAATGCTCCGACGATGCGCGATCCTTTAATAGGCGGCGAACAATCGGCGCGCTCGGCCGGCCGGCATTGTTTGGCGCGCGAGCGCCGCCGACGGACGCAATATGCGTCGGGCCGATTGCGGCGGCGGCGGCGACGATAAAGCCGGCGGCGCAGCGCGACGCGGCGCTTCAGGTCGGCGGGGCACGCACAATTGATGCAATTTCAATAATCATTTATCTACTACTAACGTCTGGCCGCGGGCATCGCGCGCCAGTTCGGACGCGTCGGATCCGCGCCGCCGACGACCGGAATGCCATTAGCGGCTACGGCTGCCTTAGATGGGTATTAATTATTAATCGCGTTACGGACGAAATTGTCGCGTAAGTGAATAACGCGCCGAAAATTGAATGCGAAATGACTTTCGTTTTCCTCGTCGACGCATCGCCGCGCCGCCGTCGACGAGGAAATCACATTAGCGCGGCGTGCGTCTTCGTTTCGGTCGTCTAATCTCGGTTAAGTCACCCTTCTATAAACAAATCACTTGCGATCGAACGACGGAGGCGGCGTCCCTCGCGAAGCAACCGGTCGCCGGCTGCCTCCCCTTTGCCGCGCATGTCGCGTGCGCTGCACGCAAGTTGCAACAGTTTTGCGCGCCCCCGGCAGACGGACGCAAGGGACGATGCAGATTCGCGCACTCGGCGAGTGCGCGGCGCGTAGGGTTAATGCCGGTCGGGAAATGGCTTTATCGCGTTAAGTGGGCCGGGGCGGTAAGCTCGGCGTTTTTCGTTATTGCGGAGACTTAAACGTCATGACTATTAAGATTATTAGCGTCGTATTATGCGCCGGCTTGTGGGGTCCGACGATCGTTTTCGTATGAAACGCCAGCAAACCGACCAGAATTACCCTCATATCGGGGATCAGTGCGACGAAATGATTCATTGCCAATGTATAATACAATGGGAGCGACATAAAATAATTATTTCGTCCGGCGAGCGAGTTAATGGAAGAGACGACGACGAAACTGATTTGCCAGAGCGTTTCGTGAGAATTCATAATTGACGACGATGCGCGACGTTAATGACGGTGGGAAACGCGTTTTTCCCGCGCAACGCCTCGGGCGATTTGGCGCAAAATTCGACGCGAACGAGCCGATAAATAACGTCGCGCTTGCGGCTTTTCCATGAACTCGAGCGCGGCGGCAATACAGGTAGCCGTGCGCGTTCCAGCCGACTTGTCGCGGCGTTACCGGAAGCACTCTGGTGTTTAGTGCTTCGGCTTAGAGTTGCCGCGCGCGGTCCTTAAACTCGCGCGGCAGGACGCAGGGGACGCAACCGCCGACGCAAGAACGGGCGGTTGCCGTTGTTGCAACACGCGCGCCGCCGCCAACGCCGCTGGTGGCGTCGGCGACGACGAACAACGAATTTATAGTCAGCGCTGGAAACAAGCGTCGCCTCCCCATGTGGCCGCCGTTGATTTACTGCGCGGCGTTCTCGCACCCTGCTAGCTTCACGGTACCGCGACGGGCCAGAAGTTGCCGCGCGCGCGACAGGCGGCGCAGGAAGACGCGGCACGCGCGGCGATAAAGACGCGCGCGCAATTTCCCATTTTCGGCACTGGATGGATTTATTGTTTTGACGTAATTATCTTCAAATTGCCGCGCGCTCGCGGCGCCCGTCCCGAGCCGGAATCTTACAACGATCGTCCGCGATTAATAATAACAGCGAATTTACCAAAACCATATTTTCAGTGCGCCGCGATGCCGCGGACTACACATCGATTCATCACGCGCCAGATGAAAATGGAAAAAGCGCGCGGCGCAAAACACAAAAAAAAACGACGACGTCATCGCGGTTTCGTTTTTCATCGGCGCCTCGTCAAAACGAATTATTGCTGAGTGATTAGCGTGCTATCGTGCGGAGCGCCGTTCGCGCCCGCCGCACGACGGCCCGCGCGTTATCGTCGTCTATCGATGGCCGATCAGAAACAGAAAGGCTGCATCAGTCATCGCGGCCGGGTCGCAAACAAACGCGCGTATCGCGCCGCCGTCCGGCTATCTGGAGCGCGATGAATTACGTTCTCGGAAAATGCACGACGAATCAATCCGCGCGGGTCGCATCGGGGCGTCGGTTCAATAACAGCTGATTAGATTTAAAATCTGAGTCATGTCTGCGTCGCGTACGGCCGGCGCTGTGATTCGCATCGACGGCGGCGGCGGCGGTGGCGGCGTAGGTCCGCGCGTGCCCGTCGAACGGGTGATCGCTCACGGGTATCTGACACATGCATGTTTTCATCTTCGCTCGCTCTTCGGCGCGCCGGGCGAGTCTGCGTCGCAGCAGCGTTGTGCGCGCAGTTCGGGGTTTATTAGCGAGCGCGCCCAAAGGGGGGTTGGTTGGCCGCTGCGCGACCCGGCGACGAACGAAACGCACGAAGGGCATTTCGAACGTTCGCGCGAACGCTCATCAAAAATATCATCAACCCTTCGAAAAGTCACTCCATCATGGCGGTGCGCGGAGGCGGGGTAATGTATTAACATCCCTTAATACGCCGGCTGGATTGTTACGTGCCGCCGATGCAGCTGTCGCGCGATCATGCCTGATAAAAAAAAATCGGCATAAAAGTCAAAATCATTTGTATCATTAGCGCACGACGCGTGGGGACAAATGGGGGGTGTGAGGGGGAGGAAGCGCTTGGCCGTGCTCACCTTCGAAAGAAAAAAATCGCCCACCCCCGCCTGCACAGCGTCGTCAGCAGCCCGGTATCAGCTGCGGCGCGCTGTTTAAGTAATGATCTTCATCGTCCGCAAAAATATAAATCGCTTCGACCCAAAACGAGCGCCCATTGTGCTTGGCGAATTGCGCGTTTGTTTACGAGCGCGCTTTTCATTTCGCATATCGTTCGCACGAGACCACGGCCGAAAGTGGAAGCGTGGAAAATCAACTTTTTCCCCATCGATGCCGGCGTAGACGAACGGCCGCGTTTCAGTTAATAAGCTTTTCCATTCAATACCGCCTAGATCACTGCACACATCGAGCGCTTGAGCGCCGGCAAGTGTGTTAAATGGCCATTTCGAACGCGCGCGCTGCTGAAAAAGGACCACTCGACAATCGACAATATTCGCGAGCGACGGCGAACGCGCACGCACGGCGGTGCGCGCTTCGTGCAACACGACCGATGATTAATTGCAGCCGGCACTTGCTTGCTTAATGGCTCTCCTCGCTCCGGCATTTTTTCCATGCGCCGCCACAGTGGGACCAGATGCAACCGGTCCCGCCGAAAAGTATTAACATAAGACTAATCAGCGTAAAAACCTGAAATTCTCAATATACATTCTAAGATAGACATTTCATTGATTTGTAAAGAAATCAAATTTATTTATATCAATTTTTACCCTTAAAAAAATTAATTAAAATGACCATCACATTTACCACAATTTTTCCTGCAGCTTTTTCTTAAAACTTACATTTATAACAGTAGTAATATTACATTTAAACATTCACATTAAAAGAATATTTTAGCCACAATCCTATAATAATCATCTCCTAAAATAAAATAACGCACAAATAATGTTTTTATTTAATTTGATTAGCTGCAATGACTTGGAGCTGTTCGAAAAAATAACTTATAACCACTTTTGTTACGCCCTTCGAATAAAAAGATTCATGTTTGATATTAATAATTTGGAAAGAATTTAATCAAAGTTATGCCAATAAATAAGTTAATTTCGAAAATTTAAGATATTTACAAATTCTCTTTCGCCACCCTCTCTTTTATGCAGGTCCAGTAAAGAAATTTTTATTGCAGGCACATTGAATGGAAATAACACAAAAATATCACTAATTGCCAGCAACAACACAATGTAACTAACACACACACTTACAGTATGTGCAGAAGAATAAAACACTAGCACTTCTAACTTAATATTATAGCACTACACTCCTACGTACAGCACTGAAGAGATTTTTTAAAAATACCTTATATCTACCCTTTCGTACCACCCTTCAAGTATAACTATTTATGTTTGTTATTAATAATTTGGAAATAAATATTAATCAAAGTTATAACAAAAAAGAAGGTAATTTCGAAAATTAAAGATATTTACAAATTGTCTTTCGCCACCCTCTCTTTTATGCAGATCCAGTAAAGAAAATTTTATTGCAGGCACATTGAATAGAAATAACACATAAAATATCACTAATTACCAATAACAACACTATGCAACAAACACACGCACTTAGAGTACGTGCAACATAATAAAACACTAGCACTTCTAACCTAATATTGTAGTACTACACAGAGTGCACCGCACTGAAAGTTTGACGTTTGACGCGCTTTTCGTGGCAACCGTGCAATTGATGCTTCGTTCGTCGCTCGTAGATATTCAACGAGCCAGTGCATCTTTAAAAAAAAACGTATTAACCATAAAAAATAAATACCACAAATAATATACTAAATGAAATGAGCTTGGAGCCTATTCGAGAAGGTCAGTAAAGCTCTACGTGAATGTGAAACAACATTATTTAAAAGTTACATGTCAAAATAGTCAAATACGCAAAATTGCAAATACGCAAAAGTATTTGAAAATATAAACTTACTGCTAAATAGACAAATAGTATCTGGATAATTTTAACATAAAAATCTTCATTATACCAATTATTATTAAAGTTACAGTCGTTCGATTCCTCGTGATTTTTCTCACGAAATCTAGCATATAATTTTACCTCACTCTTGGAAGTTGCACGCTAGGTATAGTTAACTAATTTTCATCGATTTTTGTAATACTGTATTAATCAGTTATGTAAGCAGTCTAAGGCAGAAACGTATTGTTTCGTGATGAAAATTCTGTCTGTCCCACCGTGGCGACGGAAAAGCGACGAGCGCAAAACGGGAAAAACAAAAAAAAAACGGCCGAATCGCAGACGACCAGCCGCTTAAACAGCGTTAAATAGGTTTTGATTATTGTATGCGCAGTCAAAGTAATAATCACCCCATTACCGCGCCGCGTCGCACGTAACGCTGGCGGCGTGTAATTAAATTAACCACTCCCGCCCCCCCCAGTCGTTTAACTGCGACTACTTATGCGACGATCGCGCTTCGCGACTGTTTGCGGCGTACGCGCCGGCCGGACCTGAAAAGTACGCGCGGCGCGCGCGCGAAACTGGTCATAATACGGCGCGCGCGCGTCCGCCGGCGGGCGCGAGCACCGCACTCGCCGAGGAGCGCCGTGTATCGCGCCGCGGAGATTTGTCGCGGCCGAAATTAATTGCGCCGCGCCGACATAATTAGCACGGCCGCCATGATTCAACATCCGAATGCAACATGCCGTGAAACTTGTCAGTGGCACGAAGCGCGCTCGAAAAATGACGCCGCCGCGCGCGAGCATTTCAAGCGTCTTCGTCGGCGGGCGAACGCGTCGCGCGAGAAATCCGACGCGTGTCCGCGCGGCGTCGGTCGACGGCGATGCGTGCGTGCGTGCGCGCGCCCGCCCGCCCCCGCGCCGCCGGCGTCGGATGCTTTCACATCAAACAACAAGCGCGCACAACAGGTCCGGTGATGGTATTTGCCTAATCCAATTAATTAATCAATTAATCAACTTTAGTGCACTCGCCGCCCGTCGCTTTAAATGCGAAATAAGCAAAAATAATATTTTTGCGCCGCAGCGCGCACGGACCGTCCAAACTCGCATCAGTTTGAAACGTTCGACGCGAAGCGACGTCGGCCGAAAATCAACAAGCGAAAGTTATGATAATCGGCTGCGCCAAAAAGCGAGCCGATAGAGTACAAGTTTGTGCTGCGGCTTAAAATAATCCGCGCAACTGACGTCAACCGCCTCACTTAATCCCGCTTAATGTAACTTATTAGAACAACTACTTAACACCGCATTAACTCTCGAAGGTGTTTCGCACATATTACACGCCAACTTCGAGCGCTGCCGCCTGCCGACGAATTGGGCGAACAAAAATAACAAGCCTTCCCCTTGACTGAACTCGTTGAACTTGATGAATCTGTCGTCGGCATCGCGACGGTGGGCGATCGGTAGCATTTGGTCGAGTGTCGCTCGAACCTGACGCGCGTCCGACGCGAGACAATTAAAATGCAGCCGGAGGGCGACGCCGCGACGCACCCGGCAAGATTTAGCGCGCGCATTAGCGCGTCCTAAATCTTCGCGCTCGGGTCACATGTGCGCGAACCTTCATCGGACGCATTCAATTGCGCAACTGGAACGCCTCCCTCGCGCCTAATATTTTTCGATCATAATCAAGAATCGGCGCGCGGCGCGAGGCGGCCGGGTCGGCTTTACGGCCGGCGCGAATATGTGCGTCAATTAAGGGCGCGCGTTTAATTAAACAAGATTTACGCGCGTTGCGCGCGTGTTGTCTGCGCGACGGACGCGGCGCCGCGGCGAATCGCCAAAGTCGGGCGCGTCGGCGAGAAGTTCGGTAATCCCGGACGCGCGCCGCCCGCGGGACCGCGCCGCCCGCGGCAGGCAGGCAGTTACGCGCACGCCGCTTACCCGGCGGCAGTTTACGAACAGGTGCGCGCATAATTCCGGAACTCGGGCGGGCATGATCTTAAACTAACCGCGACCGCACGAGCGAGCGCGCCCAAAACGCACGCAAATATAAATCACACCTTTTTGCCAGCCGAACG
Organism: Ecitophya simulans; assembly: GCA_027574965.2. Taxonomy (NCBI): domain Eukaryota; kingdom Metazoa; phylum Arthropoda; class Insecta; order Coleoptera; family Staphylinidae; genus Ecitophya; species Ecitophya simulans. The sequence goes on from JAODGE020024586.1 coordinate 20,300, forward strand.
CCGCCGACGCGCAGCGCGTGCGGTTTCGTCTCGTTTCCCGACTGGAATTTTCAATGGGTCCGGGTCGATTCGTCGAAATCCTACCCGAGTTAAATATTCGAGCACTCAGACTTTTTAATGGATGACAAAAACGCAAAACGGTTTATTGCACCTTCGTCGGGACAGGATTAAGAAAGAATTTGAGTAACTGTCTTAAATATATCCGTAAAGGAAGAAAGAAAGATTCCACGAAATTGCTGTAACCGTCAGAAGCGTATTATTTAAAACTTCCCGAAAAACCCAAAAATCATTAACCTCCATCGAATGAATATATAATCAACCAAACTTTTGTTTTGTTTTAATTGCACTGATTCACCGATAAATTTGGGATTATGTTATGGTTATATTATTGTTAGTCTAATTATAGACTTCCATTAAAACAAATTAATGATTTATTAAAACATATCATATTTAATGAAACAAAACCATAAACCAGGCGAATAGAGCAATCGACCCTCAATAAACAACTCATCCACCGTAGGTCAATTTTCGGCGAAACGAACTGCTCTCGATTCAATGCAAAACAAACGACAAAATCAATTTTAAAGTTTCAAGGTCGCAACACTAACCCGTAACGAATGTTCCTGCGAGTCGGGCCAGATCCGATTTTGACAAATGTCTGCAACTCTCGGCCAAAACTCCGCCAAAGTATTGCAAGCCCATGCTCGAGAACCAGATGATTACCTAGATCGGACGGCGGCAAAGGTTGATAAAAGCGAAAGAGACAAAAAACGAACGTTCCCCCACGCGCGTCTGCGAAAGGGTTGATTTGATGTTTATTTGTTTTTCATCCCGCCTGCGAGCGCGCCACGACAACACCGAGCAAATAGTTTCGTCCGCAATCAAAGGTCCGTCGCGCGCTCGGCAATCGCGAATTGAAATTGAAAAAGGGGCGACGTTGCCGTCGATTAAAAACGCCAGTGCGGCGCGCTGTGACTCATCGCCGCGTCGCCGGGGCGGAATCATTAAGGGCCCGCGCCGCGGCTTTGTCTCCGCGCGCGTTCTTATGTCGCGCCGAGTGTGCGCGCGCGCGCGAGGGCCGCCGCATTCGGCCTCCTCTCGACCGCCCGCCCGATCGGCGCGGCGGCCGCGATGCAAATCGGACGACCGCCCCGTCCGCGCCCGCCCGCCGGCCGTCGATGCGAAAAACACGCGTCGCTCGCGGTGACGTCAGCGCCACGCGACGCCCTCGATGCCGGGCAATTAGCGCCGGCGAGCGGCGACGGATTCGAGAGCAATGCGCCGCGCACAAAGGCGTAATTAAGCGCATCATATTCAAAATTGCGATCGAAATGATGACGCGTCCTGCGCAATAGCGGTGCAAACCTAGCTCTAGATTTGCCAGCAATAGATTGCTCTTATGTAAACTTAGCATGTAAATATTTTCAAGCGCTTATATTGCGCAGTTACGCATGTGTAAACCTGCTACGTCTAATATAATCTAATAAAATGTTGATTGTGAATGTGTTTTTAAACATGAACATTTTTCCAAGCGGCACTAATTTTGACCGACACGCACACAAATTGCTGAATCGTGCTTGAACTTACTCGAAAGGCAAAAATGACATTAAAGTATCGCCTGCTACATGTGAAGTCTGTTTTGGAACTCACAAATCGTTGATAACTTTTTATGAACAAAATTCGTTGCCGCTTTAAAAACATATTTAGAATCTGCGTTTTATCACCTTTCCAATGGTGCTGAGCATTGTTCCAAATTTTTTGGGCGTGTCGGTCATAATTATCTTTATATCGAAGTTAACTTTATAGTTTTGTAACTTTGCTAGTAATCATTCATCATAATCAAAAATTGTATACTAATGGTGAATTGAAATTTAAAAATCATTTTATTTTAGTGTGCATGTCGATTTGATTAAAATTTCGTATTCACGCAAAAAAATTGGTGAAAATCGGACGATTACTAACAAAGTTACAGAATGTACTATAAAGTTAATTTTGATCTAGTTCCAAAATATTTGTAAGACTGCTTAGCACCATTGGAAAGGGGATAAAACGCAGATTTAAATGGACACTATTTTTTACTTTAATTTTGAGCGACACGCTCAAAAATTTTTGAATCGTGCTTGAACTTAATCGAAAGGCAATTCAAAATTACATGTGTTCAATTTTCTGCATCACAAGTTACAGCCATTTTAGCCAATTTCCCATGTATTTTATACGGACATGCGTTTTTTATTTTAAAGTCATTTTTGACCGACGCGCCCAAATAATTTCGAATTGTGCTTAATTGCAATCGAAAGCCCATTAGACGTAGCACATACTGCGCGACGAATTATCTGCGTAAGCGCGATATAAGCGCATGAAAATGTTTACATGTTAATTTTACATAAGAGCAATCCATGGCTGGCAAATCTAAGGCCAGTTTCCCATCGCTCTGCGACGTCGCAAAACAGCGGCGTGTTTGCGTCGAACGTAAGATTATTCATCGCGGTGACGATTTAATTCGTCCGCGCGCTCGGAAGCGTGCCAACGATCGCGCGCGAACTTACGGCCGACACGATCTAATTAAATTTAATTAAGTGCGTAATTGATTCGCCGCTTGGCGCGCGACTCGTTTGCGCGCGGCGTCGGCGAAACGGCGCGTCGAAAGAAGGCGCGCGACGAGGGTCGCGACTTCTTTGTGCGCGTGCGGCAACGCAGAAATGAGTTACGAGCGTTCGGCGCGTTCGCGCCGCGCGCCGCCGGCCGGCCGAGCGTAATAAGTGTGTTAAGCATATACGGAACGTCGCCCCTCGATGGCCCGCGATCGGCAATCGGGACCACTCGGCGGGGGTCGCGGCGCGCATCGTGCATGGTTAGATAGCGTTTGCCGGCGGTGCGACGACACCCCGGATTTGCGCTCGTTGCGCGCGGCACAAAGGCGGCGGCGAGCGCGCGGGTGTGGGGCACTGTGGTAGTGTGCCGGAGATAATGATCCATTGATCCGCGCTGATTTATGGCACCGAAGAGATTGCGCCGGCGCGCGCCGCCAGACGCGCGACGCCGTCCTCCGGGGATTCGCAACTATGTGCGCTAATGTCGTCCGACGCGTGTCGCCAACTACGGTCGCCAGCGCACCACCACTTTTTTCTTTTTCTATTTTTTTTTTAGCGGGGGACCGCGCCGCTACGCCAACGACGCTGGGTGGCACACAAAAATAATAAACCATCGGAACATCCAGGGGCATCATTATATTTTGATAATGACGGGATGATTCCCGTGCTTCGCGCTGTCCTTGCGATAGTTTCGCAATTTTCAATGTGATCTCAATGATGCGCCTAAATATTTTACGTGCACTTCCGAAACGCAATTTAACAAGACAATTTGCAGCGAAATGGAAACGCAAAAGTTCATTTAGATTCGCGCATTACTTGCGCGATTGCGCGTTTTCTTTGTGCCGCCGTTAAAAGCGGATCTGGGTTGCGCACAATATCCGCTTATCGCTCCGCTTATTGTTGCAACAATGAAGTATTAACTCGGCATGCTCGGGCGCGGCGCGCGATGAATGCGTCATTATGCGCGCGGCCGCGGCGGAGGGTACGCAAAGACGACCGACGCCGCCGCCGCCGCCCCCCCGACGCCCGAGCTAGAAAAGGAAGCGCCCGATCGAAGCGCCCGCACCCCCTCGGCCGAAGAACAATGCCGCGGCCCCTGCGTACGCTATTTCTATGTAACGAGGTCAGTGTGCGCGCGGGCGCGCGCCTAGACGAGCTTGGCGTGTGGGGTAGGTTTGTTAGTTTTTTTTTTGTTGTTGTTGCTTATTTCGTTTCTCGTTCATCCCCCGGCGCGCTATTTCAAGATCGAATATCAGGACGGACACCGAGGCGCACGCGTTCCAATCTGACGTTGTTCGGATGACGGAATTTGTGGAAAATTGCATGCGCGGCGTACGCAAGAATTAATTAAAGCGAAGGTTTATTTTTCCAGCTGTAAGGGGAGAGTGTCGGTGAAACGCGCATGTGCGTGTGTGTGTGTGTGTAGTTTCGCTTTTCATAAAATAACAATGGCACATAATAACGGCCCGTTCGTTCGCAACCTCGGAACCGTCGCGCTTTGAAGATGGCTCCGGCAATGGGAACTTCGCGCAGCGAGCGAAATAGCGAAATAAAAATGGAATAATGCGAACGCCACCCTCGAGGCGAGCGATTTCAATTGCTAATGAAGTTCCGTGACGCGTCGCCGATGCATAATTTCCTTTTCCTTTGACCTAGGCCCGGCAGATTTATAAAATCAACAACCATGACGCTCGGATGGCTCGCAAATGGGGCATTGTGAGTTTATGTTAATGGCCTAAACGGTTCGCCGCTGCCGCTCACCTCAAAACGTGGAAAATCCCGACGCGCGCGAAAAACGTTCGGCGCCAATTCAATCGCGCGCGGTAACAACGAGACGCCCGACGTGGGAAAACGCGTCGGTAAACAAATCGACGCGTTAAATTACGGCGCGGCGATTAATTATGCATGATCTCGTTTTGAAGCGGTCGGGCGAACGAAGAAAAATGCCCCGGACGATTCGTGCAGCAATCGAACGCGACGCGCGCCGAAATTAATAGCCGGCGCACGCGGAGGCCGCCGACGATCGGCGCTCCGCGGCGCGCGTAAATCATAATAACGGCCGCGACGCGCCGTCCGCTTTTTACTACGCCTTCGACGGCGGCGGTCGCGGGAGCGCCGAATGGCGCTTTCGCAAGTTGCGCGCGAGACGCGTGCGCCGCACGTGCCGCGCATGTGACTCACGCAACGGCGCGCTCGCAGGATTAATAGTCGTCGCGGCAACGGCGCGCCAAAGAAGCCCGACGACGGCCGAAAATAAAAAGGCCGAAACGGCCGGCCGAGGCTACTAATTAATCCCCGAGCGCGTGCGCCGGACGCAACATCAAAAAACGCTCGTCGCGCAATCGGCGACCGCCGATTGATTAGAGAGATCGCCGACCATGACCGGATTAATCGCGCTGCACGCGGCGAACGGGCGCACAAATTACTTCTTCGAGTGGTCGCGTTGCGCATGCGCGCGCCGACACGTGCGGCAGCTATTTGATTAGGACAATAACGAGTTATCCGTCTTCGAAGTTTCCACCGACATCCGAGCCGCTTGGTATGCAATATCGCCGGCCGGCCGACGGTATTTGCATTTTCGATTTTAATCACGACCATCGCCGACGCAAGGAGCGCCGCGCCCGGGCCGGTTGTTGTCGCGGGGGCGGCGGGGCGACCGCCCGCATCGGAATGCGCCGCACGCGCGCCGTCGCCGGCCGATAGCGCGTTTAATGCGCGCACGGCGGCGACACAAAGCGCGCCCGCAATAAGCTCGCGCGCGCTTTGCATTAAGCCATTTGCCGGTTTCCGGTTGGCGCATTGTGGCGCACGCGCTCCGCATGCCGCCCCCGCGCCGGTTAGCGATGCGAAACGATGACAATCTCGCTCGCGCCGGCGCGCTCTCTCAACGCCAGCGTAAATCGGCGGATTCGCGTGCGGCGCGTCCCAATCGACCGCCGACGCCCCCGCCGCCGCCGGACCGGTTGCACGCAAAGTGCCCGGCGGGTGCACGGCGGCGGAAAGAAATACGCGGCGCGTATTGTTAATTGCCCAACGATGGGGGTTGAGCGTCAGTTTAGCGCCGAATTAATGGCCGGGGCGGCGCGTCGCAGCGAGGGAGCGGCTGAAGACGGATGACGGCGACTTTGCTTGCGCGTACGGATACAGCAAAAATCCTTTCGTCTCAATTACACGCTTGCGAAGAGCGACTAAGCGCCGAACGCATGCGCGCCGCCGTCGCGACGTTCTAGCCGCACGCTCGAACATCGTTCGCACGCCGCTCCTTAATTCGCTTCGATAACGCGCGGCGTGCGCGATCGACCTGCGTATTGACACGATGTTCATTTCGCTAATGAACGGGAACAACTCGCCGAGCAGAGCGCACAAGAAGAAGACACTCGAGTTGATCCGATATCATTTATCAAAGGGAGTCAGGCGAGTCGCCGCAGGCGGCGCGGCTCTTCCCACTGCGCCGCCGTCGTCTACGCTTTAATCCTCCCACTCGGAAACTTATGACGTCGCGACGGTCGTCGGATACTGCCTGGCTGCTCCTTGTATTGGGGGCCGTTCGTTTCGCCGAAAATTGACCTGAGATGGATGGGTTGTGGTTGTGGTTGCGACCACGCAACTACACGCTCAAATCGAAACCCACCGTAGAAGTAGAGATGTCGTAAATCCAAAAAAGTATCGATATCTATCGAATCGATATATTTGGAAAATATCGTTATCGATATATAATTCATTTGAAAAAATTATCGATATATCGATATATTGCGCTCGATTTTAAATAGCATATGAAATTGTCAAGAATAGATGCTTTGTGAGCCAGTATGATATTTACAGTCCGGTTACATATATATAAATATCGTCTTTTATACCGTTTCGATAATCCAAATTTAATATCAATATATCGAAAAATAAAATATCGCCCAAAAATATCGTCAACACAAAAATAAAATATCGATATATCGACATATTTTCGACATCCCTACTTAGAAGTTTCAATTTTTTGAAGAAACTATTGCGGTAAATGCCGGAGCAGGTAGCGAATTCGTTATAGTAAAGGTACGCTGTGGCCTGTGGATATGTGTTCAGAAATTATTAAATATGATATGTAGTAATAAATCATTAATTTGTTTTAATGGTCTATAATTAGAGTAACAATAATATAACCATAACATAACCCAAATTTATCGGTGCATCAGTGCAATGGAAGCAAATGAAACATTTCGGTTGATTATATATTCATTCGGTGGAAGAAGTGGAATTGTAGGTTAATGATTTTTTGGTTTTCGGGAAGTTTTAAATAATATGTCTTTGACGGTTACAACAACTTCGTGGAATCTTTCTTGGCCGTTACAACCTGTTCATCCTTTACAGGTACAGCTCTTTCGGTAACAATAACTTCTTTCATCCTTCTTAATCCTGTCCCGACGAACTTTGCCATTCGGTCGGCGAAAGTACATCGTCCCAACGTAGGTCCTTTTCGATATACCGTTTGGCGGTTTTGCCATCCATTCATTATCTCCGGTAGGATTTCGGCAAATCGACCCGGACCCGTTGTACTTGCGCCATCGTCGACTGTACGACAACGCCGTGAGACATTTTTTATCGCAACTAATAAAATTAAGAACGCCGCATACCGAGAACGTGACGCGTCGGTGCGGGCAGCACACGCTCGCGCGCCCGGAAATGAAAATGTGACAGATCCGGGTGGATATGCAATGAAAACGCATTTTAAATTGCTCGCAAGAATGCTTAAATCTCGTCGGAATAATGCAAAACTTTTGATAAATCTTTCGAGCTATTCGAAAGATATTCACAATGATTCTGCACAGCGTCGCACAGTATGTCGCACATCGTGCCGATTTTTTAATTAATTTTTTTTTTCTCAATCTATCCGATATTATATCGCCCACAATACACCTGTCCAATAAATGGAAGCTTGTAGGGACCAGTCGGGATTAATTTGAACCGAAAAAAACAGCCTTAATAAAAACTAATTAATCCTTAATAAACTGTACAAAAACCGAACGAAGTCCATAAATGCACGAAATCCTCTCCAACCATTCGCAACAGTAATTAAATATCGACAAAAGGGCATAGTTAAAGGACCCCGTCGCGCCGGCACGCGCATCGAACGCACGAAGCAGCGCAGGCATACATATAAAACATAAAAGCGCATAATCCGCAAAGCAAATATTTAATTTTGAAAATCAAAAAGAGACTTGCCCAACCCCTCTGTCAATAAGCGACGTGCAGGATGGAAACCGAGCCGGCACGCAAGGTTGCGCTTGATGTTCGTTTTTATTTCACGAATTTGATTTAAATGTGGGTTACGTTTTCTTTTTTTTTTCCTTCTATATCGTAAGCAGCATAAGAACGCGTCGCCGACGGAAATTTAAAAGGCAAACCGAGCTGCATGCGCAAATGTTTACTCAGTCTCGGTCGGCGCCGCGCGTAGGGTGAGAGGCCCTTCGCAGATTGACTGCGCGCGCGACGGCGCGTCCTTTATGCGCGCGCGAAGAATGGAAAATAATTTTCAATGGCGTTGGCGCATTGTGGCGCGCGCGCGCCTGCGACGCGTTTCGATGCGTTTAGGAATTAATAGCGCGCGACGCGCTCGCCGCGGCGACGATGGGAAATCGAATGCCACACGGCGAATCCGCGCAAGGCGGCACACGCCTGGGCGACGTTTATTGATGTTCATTCGACGTCGCCGAGGAGGTGCGACGAGATGTGCGAGCGACGTCGGAAATGCGATGAAAAAACTTTCCCTCGCGCCGAAAAACGCTTAAGAACAATACTTAGAGTTGTTTACTCGGAAAATCCTTAATAGGGAATGATGGATTTAGTTGGCGAGACGGGCGGAAAAGCCCCGCGCCGCAGTCCCGACGTGCACGTAAGGTGAGCGTCGGAAGCGGTGCGAGGGATGGCGCGCTCCCCGCAGTTTGCAGTCTACTCGGCTAAGTCCTCTTGAGAAGTATTAGAAGTTTCGTCGGGCGGGTGCGGGCGCGGGATCATCCGGTAAACTGTTTACCATAACGTCGGACGCGCCTCCGCGCGCCCACCGGCTGCCGGCGAGTGTGGTAGTTTGCCGCGTCCGCCAACTCGCGATAATAACGTGACTTTTACTTCGTGACGGATTTCGGTCTTTCGGTGGCGAGGAAAATTTCGCTAAAAATACAAAATAAGAAAAAGATAATAATAACGACGGCGCCGAGCGCGCTCGACGATAGGCGGTAAACGCTTCGCGAGTATGAGATTTGCGCGAATCGCCACCCGGGTGACAGACGAAACGCGTGCAAGGACAGCAGGGCGCGCATTTGAATAATTTATGCGCGGCTGCGTCGCGTTGCGCGTTATCAGGCGCGGGACGTGGAAAAGAACGCGAATCGCGCGCAACGTCACGTCCGCATGACGAACGTCGTGCCACTTAGGGCCGGTCTCCGAGGGTCAACCATCCGGCCATCCCTCGAGCGCCCTCCGGACGTTCTATCATATCGCCGCCGCGAGTTACACCTATAAGTTACACCGCCGCCGGCGGAACTATCAACCTGTCAGTCATGTTCAGAGTGCTGGTCGAGTATATCTGCGAGCCAAGAAGCGAAAACAGACGAAGGGACTGCGAAGACACAAAAACAAAAACCGAAAAAAAAACAACAAGAAGGGAAGATTATATAGAGAGCGAAGTGTCTTGTCGAGCTGGCGGCGGAAACATGAGCGAAGTGCGGAAACCGCTGGGGACTTTGATTGTTTGCCGGCGTCCTGACAATCCCGCAGCCCGGCATCGGACGACGGCGGCGCGTTGCAGGATGCATTAAAAACTCGAAGGCCAAAGGTGGCGCGCGCGGTCGCAGGAACAAGTTCTGATTGAATTTAAAAGTTCGCGCCCGAGCGGCGTGCAGGTGCGCGCCAGGACCATCCGTCTTCGAGATAACGGCGCAAACGGGCGACCGGCGCGTATCGACGTGCGCGTATAAGTTGGAAATCAGGTAATGGAAAACGCCCATCTGATAACGCTCATTCGGCGCCATTCTTTTCGTGCGATCGCGATCGCCCGACATTCTCTTCCTGCGCCGCGCTCTCGAAGGTGGCGGCCAACAGAATACTATTACACGGGACGCGATATAGCGCAGCGATAACGGCGGGCGATATCTCTTTCGCGCCGACGCGACGCTGAAATGTGCGCCCCATACGGCCGCCGGCGCGCCGTCCCCGGCGCCGCATCTGCGCGTCGTCGCCGCGCCGATAGATTTATAATGCAATTTCGCCGAACATCGGACCTTATGGACGCCCATCATTGCGCCGCCAGATTGCCGACCGTTTTGTTTTATTCAGCATGCGATTATGCCGGCGACGGCGGCGGCGCCCGCTGAAGATGCGAGACGTCGAGGCGCGAAATTATAATAACTCACGGCGGCGGCACACGTGCGCCGGGCGTCGCCGCATCCGGCAGACGAAGTGCAAATTGCGTGCAATAAAAAAGGGCACGTAACGCGTTCGCGAAAATGCGCCACAAATCTTCATACGTTGCCTAAATTACATCATCTGCGCGAGCTGCGGCAAGGACCGAAACTTCCATGTTTTTTTTCCGTCGCGCGCGCGCGTTAAAACATGTCGCGCGACCTTCCGCTCTATACCTGCAAGAGCAGGGTGCACGCCGACGCAAATAAATAAATAAGAAGACGCGACGCATCGTAACGAAAAGAAGCGACGACGGCGAGTCTCGAGCGCAAAAATCTTGTTAACTTGTCATTTATAAGTGAAGTGCGCTCCGATGGCGCGAACGTGCGAATATTTTTTCGCTCGTTTTGGCGAGCATCGCATGCGGTGTATTATTTATGTAGACGCGGCGGTGCATTAAACGATTGATTATTGCGTAGTACGCCTGGCGGCGGCGTCGGGACGCGGGGGACGCGCGCGTCCCGAAGGGGAGAGCGCCGGCCGCTCGATGAAAAATCACCGGCGGTTTTAAGATTAATGGTGCCGGCTAATTGGAAAAATTAACCGTCCGCCGCGGCGCCGCAGAGCGAGGTCGAAGTTGAAGCCGGCGCTGAACGTTTTGATGTTTTCGAGTGCGTGCGCGCGCGCGCTCGGGGGCGGCGAAAACGCTTTCCCTTTCCGTCGCGCCGCCGTCACGTCGTGAAATTGTGACACGACGGCGCGGCGAGGATGCGGTCGTGTTTGCGCACGTCACTCGCGCGGGGGGCGGGGGTGAGGAGGCGCGCGCGGGCCGACAGCCAGTTAGTTACGCCGGTTGGGTTGCGCTCCCCGAGGACCAGTCGCCGCCGCCGCCGACGTCGGCTGAGCATATTCACGACGCCGACGACGCGGAGGCGGCAGCCGCGGCAGGCGGCGAGGTCGCGCCGAAACGTGACAACTTTATATCTGGCGGCGCGACGTGCTCGCCGCCGTCGCCGCCCCCCTCTTCGCCGCGCTCGCAAATTGCGCGCGCTCGTGTACCGCTCGACCCGTTAGCCGAGACGTGTCGAAAAAATCTGCCGCGCCCTCGACGAAACAATAAAGAACATCGCCGAATCTTAGGTGGAAAAGTTGCAAATCATCGGGCGTCTCCTCGACGATTGCCGAGCAGCCAAACAGTATTTGCCGCCGCCGGTCGCAGGCGCCGCATGGCGTGCTCATTGACCCCCTCGGGGCACCACTCGCGGCCACGGCTCACTTTCGCTCGGACCTTTTTCCAACAACCGAACACGAACATATTGCGCATCGATGGCCGAAAACTTTTTCGCCGGCGCCGAACTTCGATAACTCAATATGTGGCGGCAGCTTTCGCAAATTAGAATCGGCATATTGTGCGCCGAGCGGGCCGGCGCGCTGGGGCGAATCGTTTAAATAATAAACGTCCGTGCTCTCTCCAAGCTTTAAATGTTGCATTAGATATTTATGCGATGCCGGAACGAGAATTGCTCCGCGAGATGCGATCGTATCGGAGGATAAATATTGCTTTCCGATACGTACGGTTATGACGCTGCTGCGGCGTTTGTCGTTTGTGTATCCTATCGGCGGATATCTTCGGATATCCTTCTTACTTTGTACGAATGCGTGCACGCCGGCTGAATGCGGAATCGCTGAAAAACGCCCCCGACGAGCCCCTGCTGCTCGCCGCGTCTCAGATGTTTGTTTTGTACGCGACGCGCATACGCCTCGACTTGGTTTTGCGTTGCTTTTTATTTTGATTTTTATAGGTGCGCGGAGACGCAAGGACGTCGATGCGGTCCATGTCATCCCGGCGGTTAAACGAGAAAAAATCGCCCGGACAACGCCGGCCGCTTGGAACCACGTTCAAAAATCGCATGCGAAATATTCCATAACGCAGCCGCGCATGGCCCGCAATCGAATAACAAATAATATTGACTTTGCGACTGAATTAATAACACACAAACGCAAATAATTACAATTCGAATGCGCATACTTTGCCGAATCAAAATTAATCACAAAATAATTATAACAGAGCCGGGAGGCAATCAAAACAGTTAATTAACAAAATAATAGCCGACTAACTGCGGGGCATGCATGGCGCAGGTTCGGCGGCACAATAAATTCCTCTTTTATTACTAGCTCGATCAAATAATCATATTTTACGGCCGCCGCATCCTGCAAGGCTTATCGACGTTTGACCGATGTCGCCGCGTGAAAAACGCACGCGCGCGCCCCGGCGAAACTTTGGACGCAAGCGGAAGGATTTATTAGGAACGATGAAAAATGTAAAATTGCCCGCCCGGTGATATACGATAATCTCCGAAATTTGATAGTTCCGAGGAGGCGGCGAAGACGCCCGCCGATAAATCAATCGCAATCGCATTCGCGAGAACGGCGCGCAGGGCATCGACACATTCGCCGCCGACGGCGCGAAAGTTTGCGCGCCCGCACGCGCGTGCCGGGAAATATTTCACGCGATTTTCATTCCCGCGCCGCCGCCGTCGCACGTGGCGGCAATCGGCGGCGCGACACGTGCGCGCGCAAATATCGCGCTGCGTGATGATTTACGCCGCGCGCGAAACGTAACGAAACATGCAAACTTTTCGAACATTTCGAACGGATTTCGAACGCGCGAAGGGAGACAATACAAAAGGCGAACGTTTTATGCTCAACACGACGCTTGCATTTTCGCATATAAAAATATACGTTTGCCCACAACAGATTGATTTCTAACAGGCTTAGTGAGCGTCGATGTCTCCGGACGTGCTCCAGAGAATGGTCACTTTCGGATAATCTTCCCTCAAGGCGCGAATCTGTCGACACAAAACACTTACGGTAGAACATAATGCGCAGCGTGATATGCAACAATCCCAATATTCACACCTCGTGTATGGTGAACCGCTGACAGTAAGAGACGTCCAACAATTCCAATTGGTTTAACATCGCCAACGCATACGACATCATCTCGGGCGACAGATTCCTGATACCTAGCAGGTCTAATTGCTTCAAATTCGTGCAGTACGTTATGATCGGCAGCAGCTCGTGATCGCCCATGTTGCGCCAACTCGAAATGATCAATCGCTGCAGATCGCAGTTCTTCGCGACGGACTCCAGACAATTCGATGTTTCGGCGTTAACCAGCACCCAGCCCAAGTCCAGCTCGCACAGTTGGCGGCAATTGTGCAAAAGTTGCACGCCGCGCGCCGTCACGGACGGAACTTTCCAGCAGCTCAGCGTGCGCAGTTCCAAATTGAACGTCGACAACGCGTGGAACAACGTGTCCGCGGACGTTAATTGTGAGCAATGATCTATTCCAGCCGCGCAGCATAAGGAACAAAACGTTAGTGCCATACAACTCACCGCTTCAACGTCAACAATCACCTATTATAAGATGCTTTAGTTGCGGATTGCTGCATACGATTTCTATCAATGGATCGCGCTCGATGTTCGTTCCACAAAGATCCAGCGCCTGCAATTTATTCAAGGATGCGAGCAGTTCGAATGATTCGGACTCTACGTAACGCAGGCGAAGATCCACCAATTGACTGCAAAGTCTGACGCGAGTCAGCGGTGTGTTCTCAATGAAATCGCAATTTCCGAGAGACAGGTGAGTCAATTGCTGACTCGAATGCGCCATAAAACTTCAACATCAAGTACAACGTGGAATATAATGAAATCAAACGCAAAAGTGAACGTTCTTACTCTTGAAAACACTTTGGAGTAATAGCCCCATTCCCGCACCAACTCAAATCTAGTTTCTTTAGCATAGAACAACGCTGCTGAAAAAACAGGAGCGCATTGTCGGTAATTTTCATCCAATATTTCTTCAAGGAGATTGCTTGGTACACCATCGGATCAAGTGTGACCTGATAAAACGTTTTGCAAACGAACGCACACTGCAACAAGGACATCAAGTCCAAGTGTTGAAAAATATGCAGAATTGTTTCGTACTACAATTAATCTTCATTAATTTCGACAATTCTCGCACAGTAATTCGAAAGCGTACGGGCAACATGTCGAAATAATTAATTGCGTTGTCTGGAATGTCTGTTAACCGATTGCTTCGCCGATTACTACTTTTACTGCCGTAGCTGGTGCCAAAAATCTCCGACACGGAAAAGGACTGTAACACGGACTGGGCTTTGTATCCTGCCAGCAGGACAGCATCCAATCCAGTACTATTTTCTAACAATGATTGATTTAATTCAATCCTGACTTCACTAAAAATTTATTTCAAGGCAGTTAAGAGTCTCGTTAATAACTACTGCTGCTTGAAAGTGTTCTTACTTTATTTCATTTGCGATCGGCTTCAGTGGTGGAGCAAAACACCTTGCACCTGGTGTAGGGTTGGGTCTTATTGGTGCAGCCTCGTAAAGCAACACCCATGGCGGCTCCAAGCAATATTTAGGCGTCGAATGCGTTTTATGCCTTCCGTATAATCGCACAACAGCCCCAGGATTATAAGTTTCATATATCATAATGTTTGTGGGAATTACAGGCTGTTGAAATTTGACGGTGACAAAGTCCTCTGACTCGATCATATCAATATCTTGTGGTTTGTAGTTGGGTTGAGCTGATTCCGATTCTCTCCACCATTTGCCATAAGTTCTCTTTAATAAAAATGCAAATATATCAATACAAATTGACCTTATGTTAAGGGACAATCCTACTAATTCAATTATGTTCTGGTTGAAAACGATGTCAAACTCACAAGCATAAATGTGTCTGGACTATCTCCATATGCTGGATATAAATTTGGCCTCCCAGCCAGATTGTTGGGAGAGTACGACGCGCTGTAATTGCAATTATATCTGTTAGAATACGCGATTACAGAGTCTGCATATTGTTCGATGAACTCCATTCGGTTGAAAAGAATTTGCAAAGGATCTAATTCAGACTTGACTTCCATCGTTCTCGGATGCCTTTCTTTCGAGTCTTCGTCTCGCTGTGTTTTATCCATACTCAATGGCAATTAAAACTGGCACATAATAAGTAAATGATCACGTGCGCGATTTGTTATGAATTGTTTCGCTGCGATCAGGGATTTGAGTTGGTTGGAGCGTCAGTCAGCTGAGAATATTTAATGAACATAACATGTTTCTAGCGCCATCTCTCGGAAGAACCAACAATGCCGCTGTGAGATTTAACATGGGAGCAGGTTACACGGTAAAATCGATGGAGCCAGAGAGTATATAATATTTACGAGTGCTCATGCTTCCGATGAAATAGTTGTTTTATTGCATTGTAGGCCGCGCGAGTGAACACATTTTCAATTTTCTATTTTAAATATTGTATCAAAATAATAAATACGAAATGAAAATAGTTTAATTTAATTGAATCGATTGAGTTAAGATTAAGCTGACTTGCCTAATCGACGCAGAATTGAACGTAGATTCGAATTTCAGTAACCAATTTTCTCTGGTGTTAATATTTTCCGAACTAATGTTTCACTACCTCTTTGCATTTTTGCCAATGGCAAATCTTGAAAATCCAATTAAACTAACTTAATCGATGCAGACTTGAACGTAGATTCAAATGGCACAAACCAATTGTCTCTAATATTAATGTTTTTGAACAATATCTCAGAAAATATTAACATTACATTCGATTTTTGACAAAAGTGTAAAGCGTCTTTGCAAATAGCAAAAATTAAAAGCCAATTAAACTTAGCTAGTTTAATTGGCTTTTAATCGACACAGAATAATGTTAAATTTGTTGAATATTTTCTGAACATTGGAAACAATTTTCTCGGTAAGTATTAAGTTTAGACAAAATTACTTACAATTAGTGGCATTTGAATCTACATTCAATTTTGCGTCGATTACGTCCTTTACATTTAATTTTTAAATTTTTGTTCATTTTTAATGTACCTCGTTGCTATTTCTATTCTGACGTTTTGGGAAAGATACTTTCTTTGAGATAAATCAACAAAAATGTACATACCTTGATCAAAATGATTACATCTATAGACGTTTATTTTAACGTTATTGTAAATATGTAACTTTAGAAAAAAGTAAAGATAACAAACAGTGAAGATGATACTCATAGAAGAGGAAATATCTTTTGTACAATCCGTTTTCTAAAACATATCTATCAACCTTAGATTGCAGATTCTGATGACTTTGTCGACTGGTGCAATTATTGAATTGGTTGGATGTAGGTTCAACATGTTGCTTGAAGACAATTTAACTCGACACTAGCGTTATTTTCGTATACAATTAGCTTTATTAGGAACGTCTTTCAAAGTAAAAAATGGAACAATAGCAACAACCAAGATAATAACTAAGGATGGCCTCACTGATGTCGTCACTTCCTCGGCGCAGTTGGTGCTTTCGACACGAGCTGGTCAAGCTCGGCGGAAAGTTTAGCAAAGTTGAAATTCCCGGACGTCCTCAACGGTTGCGACCTGCGAACGGGTTGCATCGACACGTTTTCGTCGTGGTTAAAATTGAGCGCGCACGGGGCGGGTCCAGCACAGTCCTGCGGCGCGACTCCTTGGCGCGTCTCGATACTGGCGCGAAAGCAATTCATCCTCGTCGTCCCTCGCCGACGGCGCAATCCACGCGAACTCCTTTTCATGCCCAGATCACCGCATCTGTTGATTACGCAATCGCCAAATATGCTGCCGTGCTTCAATTTGGCTCGTCGCATCACCAGCGCCGCTGGCTGCAGACGTTTCCGCAGTTCATTCATCGCGCTCGCGGTGGCAACGCTTGGCGTCGGCACCGACTGCGACGCCATGACGGACCCGATGTCATCGGATCGATGTCCTTGCGCCTGATTTCCGCTCGCAGACGGGCCGTTCGCGAGCAGTTGGCGAATGTGCGCGAAGCTGTCCAATGCGATCATTTCGTTCTGCAGTTCGTCGCTGAACCACGCCGTGGGCACATCCTCGCCGGGCACGTACACCCCGCGCTCGTGCATGGGTAGATTCGTGTTGGTGGCGCCGACGCTGTTGTTACGATAGGTCATCTCTTCGGTAGACCGCGCGAACGTGCGGTATATTTTTTCGGCGGTCAGCGCCGACACGGGATGATTCAGCGGAGTGAACTGGGTTAGTATCAGAAGCTCCTTAATGGCCGCCTGGTCGAACGCGAGATGCTTGATCAGTCCTTGCAGATGGCCAGTCGGATGCGGCGTCAGGCGTTCCTCGGTGCCAAAAACGCGCGCAGCTCCGATGATGACGAAGCTTCGGTTCACGTCCACGAACAGCAAGATGCCCTCATAGCGATTCCGCTCTCTGGTCAAGATGCTCACCTTGTCGCCGACGCAATCGATCAAGTCTTGGAATGAAAGAGCCGTCAGACGTCTGGAACAAGTGCGTGCGAATAGCCATGGATACATTGCGATCGGACGGACGTTCGATACCTACCTACCGGTCACGATGACGTGCACGTCTGCTGTTTGTTTATGACAACTGAATGATGGTAGGCCGTGGAATCGAAACAGTAACAACAACAGACGAAATCATGGCCCACTATGATATATCACAAGGAGACGTTGTTTATTCGCTCGCAATGGGAATGTGTACGTGCTTTCTCTTTCTCCAATCGTTAGCAGTCAAACTGCGGGCCTGCTCTTTTTGAATCGCTGTATAATTTGGCGATTGCAAAACTCGAATCCCAGGAAACAAGCGGCGTTGGCTGGAAACGCGCGCGCCATAACCGGCATGGCGCCTCTGTACAAAGCGAACGGCCCGTCGTGCAGCATGAGGTCCTTGAAGACGTGCCCGAGTCCGGTGTAGGTCCCGTGCGGCGCCGTTTGCAACCTGCTCTTTAGCGTGTCCATCGGCAGGATGACCATCCACATGACGACGCCGGCCATGCCTCCCCCGATGATCATCTTCAATATGGTGGCCGTGGTGCCGACCGTTTCGTACGCGGTGAACCACTCGTAGGTCAGGAAGTAGATCCCGCTGCCCGGCAGCTCCCTGAGGATGGTGGCGAAGTAGCCCTTGAACAGTCGCGCGACGCCGCCTTCGGCCACTTCGGCGCGAATCAGGTGCACAGGTCCCTTGAACTGCCGATCGGCCTTCTCCCTCTCACGCTGTATCTGCAGCATGCACTTGATGCGCTCCACGGGCGCCATTAGGGTCGTCGTGACGACGCCGGCGAAGGCCCCCGCGCAGAACTTGCGCCAATTGGACATCGCCGGATCGTTCTGCCCGAAGAGCTGCTTGCCGATGCGGTAGGACATGAAGGAGATGGCGAACACCGGCGTGATGGTCAGCAACGGAACGAGCATGCCCTTGTACAGGCCCGTGATGCCTTCATTGACGACCGTGGCTTTGAAGCAGTCGAGCATTCCGGTGAAGAGGGGCGGCTGGCCCAGCGCCGGTTTGGGCATCGTCTGCAGGCGCACCTTGACGGTATCGAAGGGATGGCCCACTAGCACTGTCCACGTGCCAGCCATGCCTCCGCAAAGGAAGTGTTCGATGAGCGTCGAATCTTGACGGTCCATATTTCAGATGATCGCTCCAGATAAATATTACGTGCTACCAAAAAATGTGACGTAGAATGTGTGAGAAGGGGTTGTCAATAACGTGACGATATGTCGTATAACTTGGTAACACTATCGAATACTTTTTTTCATTTAACAAATTCTAGATGAAAAAATTAAAAAAAAGTGAATAAATCTGATTAAAAAATAGATAAAACATTTAAAATGGATTGTTGTTTTCCGACCACTTTTAGCTCGTCGTTCAACCCATTCCGAAAATTTTGAACAACTGGAGCAAATTTAAATTTGGCGCCTCCGCTGAGAACGCGTGGCAACGTTCACGACGGTACGAACGGCAAACGGCAACCATGTCAAGCGTCCATATTGTCCCATGCGTCTCATGACAGTCCTTGCAAAACACACTAGCTACGCGACGTAGATCACTCATCCGCGCAGAGTGCAAAACATTGTGTAATACAAACTAGCTGCCAGCGTTGATTACTGACCATCGAAACGGATTGCGAAGCACGATGCATCGCTCGAGTAGGAACAACCAAAAGCCACGCGGAAACAAGTGGGTCTGCGGTAAGTCGCCTCGCACGCTCTCACCGAACCGAAGATGTGATTTCGGTGCGCTCATTTGTTCAGACATGCCCTCGAAGCGGGTCAGCTTCAAGCAAACGCGTGCCGGCCGAGGCAAGGACACCTTCGACAAGGTTCATGTGATACGAAATCTGGACCTCTACGAGGAAGACGGCATTGATACAAGTGATTTTCTGCCTGCCCGTGGAAGCCATGGAGGGCACAACAAGAAATACAACAGGGGTGGACGGAATCGTGCCGGCTCGCCGGCGCCGCAAAAGAGATTGTACAATAGCCCCATGAGTTGGTATCGCGTATATGTAAGTTCATTTATTAATTTGTCAGTCAAGCAAACGCTGTTGGCTGCAACAGGCGTTCTTAAAAAAGGAATATATAATAATAATGAATGGCTTTGTTTTTTTTTATTGTCTGTCTTCATGTATGTCACATTTTAGTCAGAAAGTTATTGCAACAATAATGCATGTTCTACGTAGTTTATGCATGCCAGTCTCAGATATGATTGATTATATGTATGCATTGGAGTGTCTGTTCCGTATTTTAGATACCATATGGCAATAAATATGAGAAACCATATTTGCTGAAGCGACTAC
The DNA here is from genome assembly GCA_027574965.2 of Ecitophya simulans. NCBI lineage: Eukaryota > Metazoa > Arthropoda > Insecta > Coleoptera > Staphylinidae > Ecitophya > Ecitophya simulans. The sequence continues at coordinate 39,945 of JAODGE020024586.1, forward strand.
TGGATAGTATAGCTCCTTCACCGCTGCAACCCTACATGGTAAGGTCGTTGTAGACAAATTCATGCATAACTCTGAACATTGCGTTCAATTGCAGTGGAATGTGGATGGGAGGGCTGTGACCTTCTACGTGGAGGACTTCGCCGTCGCGGAGAAGCTCCATCAGCTCCACAAGGAGCTGGAAATGCCCGACGGCTTCCGGCTGTTCATCCGCGTCAGCCCCGACACGCCCAACATCGACGTCGACGACACGCTGCGAGAAAAGATGAAGGCGGTCATGGGGAAGCGCTACAATGCCGTCCTGAAGGCACTGGACATGACGCGATTCCACGCGGATCCGGACCTCGCCGACGCGTTCTGCCCCTTATTCAAACCGGTCGTTAGCTTGGCGGCGATCAACATCATCGCCGAGAATATCCCGGAGCTGGAGGCGCTCAACCTCAACGACAACAGCATACAAGTGGTGAACCACCTCAAGGATCTGCCCAAGAAGTTGCCGAACCTTAAGTCATTGCATCTCGCGCGCAACAAGGTTCCCAGTTTTGATTATTTCAATTATTTTCATCCGACTTCGTCGCGCCTCCGAACGAACCGTCCGCTTCAATGCGATTCTTGTTACATTGCAGCTAAAGACCATAAACCATTTAGACACATTTGTCGGACTGGCGTTAGTTGAGCTCGTGCTGGACGGCAACTACCTTTGCGACAACTTCAAAGACCAGCCGTCGTACATCAGGTAATATGCATTTCGTTGACGACAGGTGAGTCGCGCGTGCAGCGACGACGCTGCAGAAGGTATGCTGACGAAGTATGGGTGAGGGATGCAGTTGTGTTTCGCTTTAATGTGCTTGTGTGCGTTTCTTCTTAGATTCGGAGAGGCGAGGACATGAGGACGACGCGTCGTCGGACGCGCGTCGCAATAGTTCAATCGAAACATTTTGCAGTTTGTTAAAATTTTGGACCCGACTGGCGCGATTGATGCGCAACGGAGACAAGATTTTAAGAAAAATGCATTGGCAACGTAATCGCGTGCGCATTGTTCACTCGCCGATTCTTAATTATCGCCAGAGACGCATTCTTGTCGAGGTGATTGGCTATTTTAAGATACCAATCGTTCTGATGATTAGCACGTTTAGACTTGGTGGCTCTGCAGGCAACGTGTTATATTTCATTCGTTCGTGTCGCTGTTTGCCACGCATTTCTGTACCTTCGGAAATGTCGTGGTTAACTGATGACGGACTGAACAAAGAACTGTTATTTTGACGTTATACCTTAACGCACTGATTGAAATAGTCTTGGTTACCTCAGCAGTTGCATATTCTGTCTCCAACAATATTATGAACCGAATTGCATAAGAATCTCAGGACATTATCGAAACAATCTTATTCGCTTTATTAAAAAAAAGTGAAACAAACTAGCTGCACTTGCAAAATACTTGGCAAAAACGCAATTTCAACGAAAAAAAAATAATCATGTTCATCTAGCAGATTACAGTGTCGTTGGAAGAAGAGAAGAACTCTCACTTTATCTCTCTCTCTCTCTCTTTCTCTCCTTGCCTTCTTTTCTTAAAATGTGACTGCATCTCAACATTCCATATTCTTAACAAACGACACGAAAAGCAGTGCAGGAACTGCCGACTTGGTGACCATTCGACTTGACACGACAACGGCGAATGCCTCGAGTTTTATCGCTATGAACATAAAGCCGTTGCATTAGCGTCGCCGTTCGCCATCTTGATGCATTGAATCTGCGAAGCGCAGACCGCATCGGCGTGCAGGATGTGCAAGCGAATGAACGAACACGATGCACGCTCTAATGCTGCCGTGTCATTGAAACATTGTGCGGTCGCAACTGACGGCAAATGATTTGAACCGAGTCGCAACAGAAGTGTTTTCCCTTCTCGCCACTATCCAACATCCCGCGACTTCGCTTCCCACGCAGTCGAGAGATTCGCTTTTCTTTCACGTGTACATAACAAACTTGCTAATCAAGAGCCGATGTTTTTGAAATTGTGAGTTTGCTCAAAACACAAAAAAAAAATGGTTAAAAGGAAAAAAGATGTAAGAAAAAAGTGGCAGGGGTGAATAAGGTTGTAGTTTGTTACAAATTCACAAAGTGTGAAACTTCTAGAACAATTTGTTTCCGAATATTGTTGATTTCAATGTTCAATCGAAAATGATCTTATCTGGAGGAACAGTGTGCAGTGATTATGTTTACGGTACAATTGATGATGGCGGCGTCGTCGTCGGCGTCTCGCAATCACAAGATCGGCGGTGCGAATTCACGTTTTAAATTGTTTATTCTGTTGGCAGTGAAATACGTAAGCGTTTTCCGAGGCTTTTGGTATTGGTAAGTCACAGCGACACTTGAGTATTGCGCGTTTTAATTAATCTGCCAGGACTAGTGACAGTTTAATCATTCGACGTATTATACATTTCCTCTCAGGACGGGGTGGATTTGCCTCCGCCGATATCCTTCGACGTGGAAGAAGTGACGATGCCCGCCTCCAAGTCGACGTTCCTCTGCAGCGACGAAGGGCAAGTCGTGGTGCGCCAGTTCTTGGCGCAATACTTCGAAATCATGGACAGCGACAATCGCGAACCGCTCCTGCACGCCTACCACGAAAACGCCATGATGTCCTGCACCATGTCTTACGGATACAACAAGAACCCAAAGAACTCGCCGCAATTGAATTGGTACAACACCGACAATCGTAATCTGGACAGAGTGATCGATTCGGAAAGGCGCAGAAAGTTGCTCAAGCAAGGCCACCTCGCCGTGGTGGCGTTCCACCAAGAAATGCCCGCGACCAAACACGACTACAACAGTTTCGCCGTCGATTTGACGTTGTTCACGGTGAGATATCAATGCGGCCAGATATCCGAGTTCTGTCGACGCGCATCGTCACGTTGTCGTTCATGTTACAGCCACAAATGGTTTGTCTGAACGTGAGCGGCGTGTTCAAAGAAACGCGCACCGGAAAGAAAATGTCCGCCCTGCGCCATTTCAGCAGGGCATTCGTGATCATCCCGTGCGGCACCGGTTTCTGCATAATCAACGAAATGCTGCACGTTACGAACGCGTCGGAAGAAGAGATTGACGTAGGTTTCAAGTCGCTGGACGTTGAAACGATTGCTTCATGACTTGTCATTGAATTGTCGTTTTTTTTTTGGTTTACTTACAGCAAGCATTTAAAACTCCCGTTATTCTTCCATCCACGTCGTCGTCGCAGGAGATGTCCGAGTTGGTGGCGCCGTCACCAGTTGCTTCGATGGGTGCGCTCGCGATTGCCAACGTGACAAAGCAACAGATGATCGAAGCGCTCATGCGAGCCAGCGGCATGAATGCAGATTGGTCACAAAAGTAAGCCGCGAATCTCTCCGCACACACGACAACTCGAAGCGTATTCATTACTGTAATTGTTTTTTTTTTTTATTTGCGGCAGATGCTTGGAGGAAACTTCGTGGGATTATCAGCGCGCAGAGTTCGCCTTCAACGAAGCGAAAGCCCAGGGTCACATACCGCCAGAGGCTTACGTGAAGTAGGCGATGATTAATCCCATTTTATTTTATCTTTATCTGATTCGATTCCGTCTATGAGTTTTTTTTTTCAAACGAATCGTGCGCATCGCGTTGGACATCGCTGCTATTTCCGAGAGGCGTTCTGCCCGAATGAGAATACAATTGAATTATGTAACATTGCGTCAATATTGTTCAGTTCGCATAAGTCGTTTGTACGTTGTATAAGTTTAGTGAGTGCTATTGGTTCTAAGCGAGAAGCGTTGTAAATGATGTGACCGTCGAAGTTAGTACGCAGAGCCTTGCTGGGATTTGAACAACGGTTGCTGATCATTGTATTGATTTCGTTTGCATTATTAACAAAGTGATGGCGAAGTAATCTCCTCGAACACACTACGTTTGATCGTTGACTGTTGCTTTGAAATCGCCCGGTGAGAGTCTCGTTTCGATTGCCTATGCTTAGTTAACGAAACACAAAATATAAGAAACTTAAATACCCGCCTACCACGGATGTACGACTTACTGTAACGTTTAATGCCAATAAATCATATTTTGTTACGAAACGGTGCGTGAGTGCGAAAGGGCGACGAGCGCCGCCCGGTGCGTGCGCGGCCTTTGTTCGCGCGGCGGCCGGACACGCTCCGAAGGGTCTTGCGTTCGATCCCTGCGCCGACGCCGCTGCGCGCTCGCCGCCCCTGCCGCCGCCGCCGCCGGTGGCGCGGCACGCTCGACGTGCGCGCACACGGCGTCAGTTCAGTGCCGGCCGGTAGCCGCCACGCACGCCGCTCGCTCGTCCGCCGTGCGAACGTCCTCCAGGACGCACACAACGTCGTCCTCCGTGCCTCGTCGCCGCCGCCTGATAATTAACGACTCCGTGAGCAGGTAATTGTCCTTCGCATATTTACGAACGTTCGACGCCGATCGCCGCGCCTGTCCGCGCTCGCGCGCTGCCCGCACAAAGGACGTTTCGCCGACGAAAACAATGCGAGTTATGCGCGATTGCAAGCCGCCAACGACGCGCTCGCGTTGCCCAGCGCGCGGATTCATTAATATCGCGACCAGATTGCGAGGTGACCGGCGCGCCGAAATCGACGATTCCATCTTCGATGTCGCGTCCCGTTCGCAATTAGCGTTCGATGCGCGCCATCTAAACGAAATGTTTATTTTAATGATCGCGACGAAACGCCAAAGCGCGAACGGCGAGGCTTAACACTTAACGCACACAAAACTGCAACTAATCCACGACTTTCAGCGAGCTTAATGTTTATGATGTTGAATATATTGCCCTGCTTTCGGTTCAAGTTTAATCCTCTCACATTATAAACAATTGAATCGCGTTCGCCGCGAAAACTTTCACGCACGTCCGCTGTCAGAGTTGGCAACGTTTTGCAACATTTGAATGGAACACGGCGGAGTTCGGTGTTGGTGCGAGTTCGGCGCGATCGTTCTCGGAGCAAGAATGTGCGTGAAGGCCTTTTAATTATCACATAAACATCTGAACGTCAAAAGTTGAGCGTTTCAATTAGGCGCGCGCGGCGCGAACGCGCGAATTATCGCCGAAACAATGCGTCGAGACTTTTGCACGCGATACGCGCGAACAACGCCGCCGCCGGAGTCGTCCTGACGCATTGATAATAGCGGATAAACATGAATGGGGACATTCATTGGGATGCCATAACGAGGAGCGCGACAATGGCGCGGCGCGAACCCTTTTCAGCATCCTTTTAAATTTCCATTCTCTCGAACGTGTGCCGGCCGGCCGGGCGTCGCTCCTTGCGCTCGCCGCTAATGCCCTCCTCGTAAGGATAACGACGTTTTTGGACGTTTTTGCGCGCGCTGACAATTCATGCACGTTTCGAATTCAAGTGGATTGCTGTTTTCGTCAACGGTTTTATGTTACTTCAATTTAACATGCCTTTCAATTCTGCCAACCGTTTTGCTTGGATCTCCGGTTTTCGCGCAGGCAAACGATTATTTTATGCGCTTGACGACTCCGGCGGGGTGGATTTTCCCCGACGATGATTATAGCATGCAGTTATGTTCATTACGGAATTTTATACGTTCGCCGCCCCACTTGCAATCAAATTGATAGTAATCTACCTGTGAACATGGTCGCGATGATCGCAACGACGTTTGTTCTTCGACTATATTCGCAGGACGTCTAAACGTACAAAATGATGTTGTTTATTTTGCACGACGACCGAAATTTACGCGTCTAGTCTAATCCTGCCTAGGATTTGTAAAAAGATTTTGCTCGACCGCGTAAATGTAGAAATGTTTTATAATGTCGCATACCGTGCCGCTAGACATGATGCATAACTCTTTCCTTAATCTGCCGCAGCGCCGCCGAAATCGTCTCATTTTTCCTAAGCCCCACTTCGCGTCTTACGTCCTCCTGTTCGGTCCGAATTTCGCGAAGATTGGAACAGTTGATCTGGCAAACGGTCCCGCCAATATTAGTGATTGCGCAGAGGAGCGCTTTGTCATCAGCCGCGCGGAGTAATAACAGCAATTTGTTGACGACGCCCGACGAGTCGAAGATGAAAGGCAGCCGGAAGGTCATTAATTGCCGGCGTTTAATCGCCGTCTGATTAACTCGATGGCGCCGTTGAATGGCTAATGCATTTAATGCGAGAATCATGTAGGAATACTTGTGGCGCTCGGAGCGCCGCCGCCGCCGCCGGCCGCGCTCCTCGGGCTCCGCGGGCGTGCATAAATCGTCCCATTAAGGAGGCTTTTCGTTTTGGGCAATTGCCGGCGGACGCCAATGTGTTGCTCACACGCGGCCGGCCCTCCGTCCGCCATAAATTATCTCCTCCTCGCCGCCGCCTGCGCGCGCCGCGCCGTATAAGCCGGCGCTAATATAATAACAAATGTCTTGGAAAATGGCCACGGACAGCGTCGGACGCGCGCGGCAAAAAAAACCCACGCGCACACACACAGCCGCCGCCGCAGCCGCCGCCGGCGAAAGAAAAAAGGCGGCTATCATTTAAGTCCGACGCACAATGGGGCAATCAATCTTAACCGATATAACTGATAGCGCGCAGATATATTGCGCGCGCCCGGGAGGCGGCGGCGGCGGCGGCGGTGGCACTGGCACTCGCCGCGCCGGTGGTCGAGATGAAGCACGCTGTGCAAACACATGTGAGGGGATGTGAAGCACGGCGGCCGTTCGAGGGGCGGCGGCGGCGGCGGCGCCGGCGGCACGGTTTCGCGCTGCGCGCAACGCTTAACATGGGGGGAGAACTTAAAATATACACCGATAAACCGCCCCCGCGTCGTGGGAGCACCGCCAATCTGCCGAATTCAATAAAATAAAGTATCAATCTTGCGTGCGCTTGGCGGCGCGGTTTCTGATTGCTTTTTATTGCGCGAATCTTTCCCGCCCGCGTTGATTTGATGCTGCTGTTTCGCGGCAACGCTGAAGAGTGCTTTGGCGGATAACTTAGCAGGCTTGTGCGCGCGCGAAAACACTTTGGGGCGCGCTGCGCGAACACAATTCGCAACAATAAATGCTTCAGCAGCCGCAAACGTGAAGCTACGTGTTTTTTCAAATAGCACAAACGCTCCGCTTTGAGGGAACCTTAATTAAAGGGCGAAAGTGCCTGCGCATTTATTTCAACTAAAAATAAAATTGATGTTTTGTTGTGTTTCGTTTTACTCTATATGCCAGTTGGATCGGGAGTGCATCCTTGATGCTACTCACGTTTACACACAGCAGGCCATAAAATTCACACAAAATCCACGGGCTGGATATTTTACAACTTGCGAATTAGTTTTAAAACAAGTTACGATATGAAGAAATCGTTTTTTTTTTGCACAGTCGAGCAACCAGCGAAAAATAATCCATTACCAGATACGAGGGCTTTTGGTCGTAAAAGCCATCGATAGCAACGCTAATTGGAGACAAATTTAACTTCCAACGTCACAGATTTTCTGCCCTATAGTAACAAATCCCTTGAAAAACCTCCGGGCTCTCATTAAAATTCGTCTGATAACTAAATGTGGTTTCCATTCCGGTCGAAATTACTCTCGAAAGATAGCGCTCCGCGACCGATGAGAGATTGTTTATAAGACCTTCGGCGCCCTAAATCAGAAACGCATCCCGTGCCACGCCATCGAAGCGTTTTATTTTCGCTCTTGCGCAAAATATTCAAATGATTGCAAATTCGCGCTGAACACCGTGTTTTGCGCCGCGCTGTGTGTTGTCGATGTTTATTCCTCTTTTCGCCATCGCGAAATTATGCGTTTGTGCGGCTCGCGTTTTTGCGATTTGCATGCAAATATTTTATGGAAAATGAAGCGCGACGCGTTGGCAGACGTGCAAGAATCCTTTCGGTCGTTAAAACACCGCGCGCATCGCGATGAATTGCGGCGCGAGTGAATTAATAACGAATTAATAACGCGCAAACTTCAGCGGCCGCTATTTTTACCGCCGACGGCCGAGCTTCCGTGGATTATCGTCGCCGTGCGCTCGTTGGTTACGCGCAATTAACGTAATGTGCGGAGTGAAAAATCGTCGTTGGCATTTCGTCGATACTTTTTCGGCCTGCGAATTGTGTTCGGCGATTCGCAGTTCGAACGAATGACGCGTTCGAGTGCGCGAACGAACAAGTTCGATCTAAGTTTTCGATTGCTCGCGCGCGCGTTGATTTGATCCCGCCGCCCGACGCGTGGACCGCTCCAAAAAGATGTCGAAGATGCCGCTTTTGTGCGACGACGACGACGGCGGCGGCGGGCGCGCCGACAATGCGCGCTAACGTTCCACGTCGGAATAATTGCAGCGCCGCGCGAATAAATCATTCTTTCGCTTGTTTCGTCGGAAAATCGCGCGCGGCATTCATTAGGACGTCGCGCGTCTGCAGCGCTTTCCAATTTGGCAACAATTTCGAATCGCACGTTCGTCGGTTTATCGCGAAACAATGCGCAATGCACGCGACCGGCGGAAACTTCTTAGCGTCGGGCGCGCTGGCGGAAAACTCGCAAATTACTAACGACGCGAGCGCGAATTTTCCACCACCGCGTCGCGTCGTCGTCGGCGGATGATGGCTCCGTACCGTTCGTCGGCGCCGCCGCCGTCGACGTTACGATGCGTTAGGGTCATCGCGACGCCCGTCGCTCGTTCGCCGGGCGGCACTTCGCACGCGCTCCGCCGCCGTCGCTGTTCGCGAACGATTGGTATAACACCGTCATAACTCATGTTCTGCATGCTACGTATTAAGAAAATTACAGCCGCACATGCGATCGAACAACTGAACCGAACTCGCGTTACGGCTTCGTGAGTTTCCACACGCTACGCGTAGGTGTATGCATTGTCGCGCCGTCGCGGGCGTGGTGTGTTCTTTCTTTTGCTTGTGTGCCAACGACGGCGATCGCCAATAAAGTTTTGCGGCACGCCGATAACAGTCCGCACCTCGCGCGACGATATCGACGTGGGCATGGCAAAAATTTCGAAATAATCGATTAAACGATTAATCGATTAATAATTGATTTTAATTCAATTTTCGATTAATCGACCATTTTTTATTTATTTTCAGTATACTATTGAAATTAACACTTTAAATATTTAAATTCATATGTTATAAGTAATAAAGAATTAATCGATCAATTCCGGTGGTTACCGTGTTTTTATGTTGTTTTTTTTTTCTTCAATTCATTCCTTTATTTTATTCTTTCTCACACATAACTGCCTCAAATTATAAATTAGAAAACAAAACACTAAATATTCCGCTTGTTATCCGAGATTCGTAATTCTAAATTCTTCAATTACCGTTTGATACATCTTTGCAGAGAAATTAAGTCACACAACTAGGCAAAGAAATTAATTACAATTAAATTATTAACAATTTACGCATTTAGGAAAATATTAAACTCGATTTCGATTAATTGATTACGAATAATCGATTAATCGATTAATTCTTAGTAAAAAAAATGATCGAACTTTTAATCGAAACAAAAATCAATAATAATCGATCAATTCGATTAATCGATACATTTTTGCCATCCCTATATCGAGCGCGCGTCGCACGCGTCGCGCCGTGATTCTGCCTCGTCCATCTCTACACGTTAATGACGCTCATTTCCAGCGGCGCCGGCGCCGGCGGCGGCGCGTCAGGAAGCCGTGCGCCGCGGCTGAAACTTTGCCGTCCGGCGCACGTAAAAACGCGCCGCGCGAAATTGCCGCACAGTTTCGCATACAATTAATATCGCGCCGCGGTTTGCGACGCGCGTTAATTTTTCAAGTCGTGCGCGGCGGCGAATAAAAGTTTGCGCGCGCGGTTTGCGCCGCCGGCCGGCGGACGTTTCCGCCGCTTCGAACTTTACGACCGTAATCGAGTGTCGTTACGGCGCGGAAACTACATTTCGACGCACGGTCTCGCGCGCGTCGCTCCAACTTTTCGATAATATTTCGCGCGCGCGCGAAAGGTTGTGATATACGTTTGCTTCGCCGGCGACGATGTGCGGCAATGCTCATTCGATTTATTGTCATTGAAGCGCGACAACGTGCGGCGCGAGGCTATTAATATTTACGCAGAAGAAGTCCGAACGGGAGTTGACGTTTGCTCGCGGGATTGCGATTGCCGGCGAGTGAATTCATCATATATCGTCGGGAGCGATGCGTTTTCTAAATGATGAGGCCATCAAGCTCGACGCTAATGCGGTAATCCTTAATAGCGACATTAAAAGCACCCCTTGCCTTGTTCATTAGCGCGCATCAGCTCGACAATTCCAATAAAACGCCGGCGCGCTGTGTGCATCATTCCGAGCCGCAATAAATAAATCATAAAAACGCGTCGTTCGCCCGCCGCGTTTTTGCTTCGCTTCGTCGCCTTTGTTTTTTTTTTCCCGCGAGCGAGGCGCCGAAAACGTCCGCGCAAACGGAACCAAATATCAATTTCCGTCGGCGCGATGAAAATTCAATGCGCGCGCGTAAAAAAGCGTCGAATTCGCGCGCTGATTGATTAACAATCAATACTAATCAAACGGTTTCAATGTGTCCGCAGTTCGGGCACCGCCGAAGTTCGTAATTTATCATCATGTCGAGTATCTCGACGGCCCGGACGAAATCACTGCGATTTATCCACGGCGGCGCCGGAGCTAGTTTGTCACATCTTAACATTTTAGCGGCGCATGCGTGACAGATCGACAGGAACACTTCAGCGACTTGCAGATTCTGTGAAAGTGTGCGATGCGATATTTCCGGGCTACTTGAAGCACTATCCGATGAGTCTGCTTTTTGCATAAACAACCACGCGACCACGTTCGCCGCGCCCGCCGGTGTTTGCAATGTGTCTGTTTGTTTGTTTGTTTTTGTCAACGTCGCACTGAGAATGTTGGCCGTTCCGGTTATTTACGTTTGGACGCATCTTTTCGCAGGTCCACGTGGGGCGGTCGGCGGCCGGCGTCAGAATGCGGCGCGCATGGCTGGCGCTGGTGGTGGTCACGTTCGTCGGCGCGTCGCTGGTGCGTCGCGCGGACGAGCCGGACGCGGAGCCGGAGCCGGAGCCGAAAGGCGGCGCCGCCGCCGCGCGACGCCACGACGCGCGTCCGCCGACGGGCGCGGCGTGCAAAAAATCCGAGTTTCGGTGCGGCGACGGCGGCCGCCAGTGCGTCGGCTCGGATAGGTACTGCAACGGCGTGCAGGACTGCGAGAACAATGCGGACGAGCCGCAGGACTGCTCACGTAAGTCGTTCGGCTTTTATTGCCCGCCATCAGCACGTGCGCGTCGTTCCCGGCCGCCGCCCCCCCGCCGCCCCGCGAGGCGCGCGCACTTGTTCCGACGTAATTCTTGATTTAATCATCACTCTGTTACAAATGTGCTGCACGCAGGAATATTATTCAAATTTTAACTTTTGCATTTATGGTCACTCGGTTGTTGTTTTTTTTTTCAATGCCGGTCGGCCCAGCAATGCTTAAACGAAGTCGTTTACCGCAGCGTTTTGATTTGTTCCTGTTCGAATCGTCGTTCACGCTGAATCGATCATACGATTCGAAACAGGTTACCTGTCAACTGGAGAAATACGACGTCGAATCGAGCAGCAAGAGCGGACGTGTTACGTTCCTGCAGTTCGCGACCGTGCAAACGAGAAAATCGCGGCGCGAATTTGAAAATACATGCGACGAAAAACGCCGCCCCGCTTCGACGTTTATCGACACATTAGATAATAAAATATCGAATGAGCGTTCGGAGAGAACGACGCGTGTAATCATAAACGTTCTCGACGTCTCGACGTTTCCGCAGCTTTCTATGGCACCGCCGACGTCGAGCTCGACTTCGGCTGGAGCGTTTGTCGTGCACAAAGTTTGCGAGTCGGCCTCCGACCCCGTCGCGAGGCGCGCCGCCCCTCGCCGCTTCTTTCGCCCGACGATATCTTCCGCCCACGCGACCGCACGAAACGATACGTACTCGAGCGCCGCCGCCGCAGCGCGCTTTCCGCTCGCGCAACTTTCGGCGAAAAGTATTTAGATGAAATTCCCAGGACGTGCGACTGGCGCGCGCGCGCGGTCCGACTCGCCCGGTCGGAACGTCGCGACGTGACGACGTTATTTTCGCCGCTCTCGCGTCGTCCACGAGGCTGCGCTTCTTCGCGCGCTCGCATTGATTGCGCGCGAAACATTCGCGCCCGCCGAAAACCGTCGCGCATGCCGCAACGCGGCCCGCGAGCCGTTGTCGGCGGCAAGAACGCGTCGACCGCCGACGTGTTCGGGAATGCTCGCCGACATGGGGATTGCCCGCCCGCCGCCCGCCCTTTGTTAGCGCGTTTATTAATATTACTAAACATAAATCAACGGCGCGCCGCTATTCATCGCGCCGCACGAACCGCCGTTCATTATTATTCGGCTGCGCGGCGGCGAATTGAAAAGCCGCGCTTATCCGACCGCTTCGTGCGCGGCTTTCGCACGTCCCCGGCGCGCATCCGCGAAGCGGCGCCGAAAGAAGCACGCGGCGCAATAAAACGCCAGCCGGGCGGCCGACGATCGTTCGATATTCCGTCGACGTATGCACGAGTGCCGGCCGAAATCAAGCCGGCACGAACGCCGTAAATTCGCGCGCGCGCGCTCGCGAAAACTGCACATAAACGCCGGGGGAGGCGCCGAAGCATTAAAAAAACACGCGCAAAAACTGAACAGCTGGCCAGGCGCCGTTCGCCGGCGAATCGAATTTATCAATCACTCGGTTAATTGTTGTTCGATTCGCTCGAAAACTAACTCGCGTGCATTTCGCTCGCAATCAGCTAGGACAAATTCGCGGCGAATTTCGTTTCCAATGCGCTCGGCGATAAATCACGCTAATATTTTCATTTTCAATCGCGAAATCTGATAAATTCGCGAAAAACGCTCGATGCGGGTAAAAAGCGCGGCGTTTGCGGCGATACAATAAATTGTTAGCGCAACAAATTTCTTTGACGTAACGTTCCGGCGCCACGCTCGTTGTTAATGTTCACGATTTAATCGATATAATAAAAACAGGCGCCGTTATAATAAACATCAACGTTTTTAACTACCTCGTGGAAATTAATTAACGCTTTCGCACCGTCGAATCGAATTTTAAATCAAATCGAAAATTTCATCGGGCGTCTTCCGGCGAAAACGCCCGCCGACGTTCCCGACTTCCGACAGCCCCCAGGTTTTCAGTTCCGCATACAATCGATTAAGATTAATGCAACCGAAGACGCCGGCGACGGATTTTTGCGCAGTTTTCGACGCGCAGCTTCCAGTTTATGAATTCGGCATTATCAACTCTCCCCTCGCGAATCCGGTTAATAATATCCGAGCAAAAACTTTTATTAAGTTAAACATCATAAAGCACGGAAACTCCGGCGGCGGGAAGGTTCAACCGGTCGGAGTCGAGGTTGCCGGGGGTATTAATTGTTTCAGTTTCGAAGTCGCGCGAACCGCCTCGAAGCGGAAAGTTAGCGTTCTTTCTGCGCGGCCGCCGCAGCAACGCAGTTAAGACGAAACTTTCTAATTACCTATTTAGTTAGGATTTATTTACTACGCCCCGCGTCGGCTCTATCGAGTGCGAAATTTACGCGCGACTTGGCGGCGATATCTTCGCGGCGCACTAAACACCGCCCCCCGAATGGCGCTCGGCCGCGCTCCTGGCGGGACGTCGCGTCGCGCCGGAGTTTATCGCTTGGTCGGGCGGGCATTTTTGTCGGCCCGACCGGCCGCACTCAATCGTCGGGAGTACATCGTTATCTCTGCGCGGACGGACGATGGCGGCGGCGGCGGCGACAAACCTGCGCGTTGCCTTCGTTACCGGGTTGTGCTGTCGCTTTCGGTGATTTGCGCGCATGTGTGCGACAGCGTTGGAATGCGCCAAATTCGGCGCTGATCTCGCCCCACTATCATCATCTCTACCTTTGCTCGCTAAATTAATTAGCCCGCGTACGTGCTGACGAAACTTTTGCCAAACTCTCGCCGGATATCGCTCCGGCGGCGCTGTCCCCGTCGCCGGAGGGGGAATAATGTGTGTCGCCGGTAAGATGCCGGGATAATCTGTTTAAATTTTCATCGACGCCGAGTGTTTAACTAACAAGAAGCGTCGCTATGCGCAGTCGCTGCAGTCGACGACTTTCGTTGCGGCTCGAACGGCCGATTATTTTCGCGTTAAATGCGATGCCGCGCAGATTCCGGCAATTAGAACGCGATTTCGTCGCGTCGCCGCGCGTGCATCAAGCGGGGGAGATTTTATACTCGATTAAATGTACGTTCGGATGTAATTACCATTTAGGACCGGCCCGGCGAGGAATTTTCGGAGAGCGGGACGATTGAGTCGCGGCGCGCCCGCGATGTTCGCGCGACTCGTACATCATCGCAAACAGAAACGTAATGGGATGTAATGCGACGAAGGAGACGGCTTAATTCCCCAGCGGGTCCATCCATAACGGTCCTGCTAGGCCGGATGTTCGGACGGCGCCGCCCGAAGGATTCGGCGTCATTGTGCGTCGCGTCGGCGGGCGGGCGTTATTATAAACGTTTAATGGCTTTTGTCGGCCCGTCCTTCGGCCGTGCGTCGTTAGACATGCATGGCCGGCGCATGCGAATATGTCGCGCCTCGTATTTTCCGGCATCCGTCTCGTTGATTTGCGGCGCGCTCGACGCTCGAAGGAAATGCCGCAAAAACGCCACACGCGCCCGATTTTCGCGCGTCCGCGGACCGTGCGTTTTGCGAATAGATTATCTCCCGTCGGTTAATACCTCATTGCGTTTGGCAGCAGCAGGTTTAGCGCTCGACGTGGGATTCAATTTTAGTTCGCGTAAATCGGACCGCCAATGCAATTAAATTAGTGACAAGTAATCATTAATAAAATTACAACAACTCTCATGCCATGCCACCTTGCTTTTGCTAATGCGTTAGTTAATCGGAATGTTTTCGTCTTACTTACATTTAGCACTGTTTCTTATACCAAAAGTGCATATATGAACCTGCATTGATTTGGAAATTGTGCCGAAAATGTTCCTCTTATCGGATGTGAGTTCAGAAAGTTGTGTGAACTTGTGTTGCTCACTCGGTGCTAGGAATCAACGACTTCCAAATTTGAAGTGTACGAAAGTGGCCATAATTTTTGCCCGAAAACCCTCGTTTGGTATCACACACGCGTTCGCCCGATGCTTGAAGCTCGTTGAATATTCGACTGCATAGTTCGCATTCTGTTTGATGATTTCAATTAAAAGCGAACATGCACGGCAAGGGCAAAATAGTTCGCGCAATGTTTCGCCCTTTTTGTGCAACCAATTCCCACTCGGGCGCATTTTTATGAACCTTTAATAGATTTTGTAATCGTTTGATTAACCAGAAATGATTACACGCGCGCTAATTACAATCGTCGACGTCGGCATATTTCGCTCGTTTCGAAGTATTATTATCGGTTTTTCGGTGCCTGTTAATTATTTAATCGTTGTGCGTATATTAATATGGAACGACATCAACAAATTCAACATCTCCATTCCGTAGGTGCGCAATTATTCGCGATGCGAAAATTTCAATTACCGGCCCATCGAGTAATTGAATAATTGATGCGTGATGCGTGACTATTTACGGTCGGCGCGTTACATAATTAATGAACGAAATTAACGACGATTTTCACCCGCCGCCGATCCCGCCTGCCGATGCACGTTTCGGCGCGCGCGCGCGCGTTCCGGAACTGCGGACGCAAGCACTCCGATTGAAAAACGCGCGTGCTCGCGCCGCCGCCGCCGCCGCCACCACCACCACCGACAATAAAACGCCGCCCGCCCGCGCTGAATACGACGCGTAACCCGATTGCCGAGCCTTCGCGTCGCGCAATTATCCAGCGATTCACATGGGTCGCGATTATTAATATATACATACATATATATACTTATATATCGATTTTTTGGCGACGACAAATTTCCGACCACAAGGCACGCCGCGAACGCGAGCACTGCGCGGCGCGGCGAGCGCGTTATGAATGCAAATGAAATATTTTAAATTGTGCGCCATGGCGTTGGGGGGCGGTCGAAGTGAGGCGGAGACGCGCCGGCGAGCGTCGGTGCTCGAGGCGCTCGCGCGCAACTCCGCCGCGATCTTCGCGAGGCGGACTTTTTCGCTGGGAGATTTCATCGTTGCTTAATGTGTCACTACGCCGACGGAATATTGAGCGCGAATTTCCATCGGCTTTGCGCGCGTTTGACTCATTCGCAGCAAATTTCGCACGTTTGGTCATTATTTCATTTATTATCTTTTTTACCTTCGCGATGTTCGTAAGTGTAACGTAGTTTAACGTCGTCGCACGGCTCGTTTCGTCTATAACGCAATAACATGGAGCGAAGTTTAATTCGATATAAAAACCGGCGAAATTCTAATGGAGCGGCGCCGCAAAAAAGGTCACATTGAACTTGAGTGCTGCGGAGAGCACGCGAGAGAAAAAAAGTGGGAACGACTTGACCCGCAAGATTTCTTATTCGGTTGGGAAGGATTTATGGACCGAAATGTAGTCAGAAACCTTGAAATTTATAACCTTCGGCGTAGGCCGTGCGCAAGGAAAACGCGCGCTTTGTGGAGAAAGAAAAAGTCCCCGGGAAGAAAATGCGGTCGCCTCTAAACGATTTAATCGTCGTCATTTCGGTCGCTGGGGGGAAATGCAGGCATGATTTGTCGTCGTCGTGCACATACCCGAAACTTTCGATCGCGATTCACGTGCTGGACCCGAATCCGCATTTTCTTTGTCATATTTAGCTGCGGCGCGCGAGCCGCACTTAACGATTCAAGGTCATGCAAAGTTAGTGTTTCCTCTGCCGCCGTAAAACGCATCTAATTGCAGTGTGCAATCGAACGTACTTCGGCGAGGTCGGACGCACGTACGAATTGGAAATCAAACGTCCGGATGAATCGCAACTGCCGTTCCTGTGCTACCTGAACTTCACGGCGGCGGGGAAGGCGCTGGGCGAATTGGTGCAAGTGAGTAGCGCGGCGGCACGCGCGCCCGTAAATTGCGCTCGTTCGGCGCGCGCGTCTCTCACGTGGCTGCTTCTTCGCCGGCGGTCGGACGCAGCTGAGCTTCGAGTCGTTCTCGGTGGGCACGTTCGAGTCGTTCACGTCGGAGGGCTGTCCGGACGGCTACATCTCCATCGCCGAGGGGAATCGCCCGCCGCAGGGCGGCAAGTGGTGCGGCAGCTCGTGGGGCTACACCGTCTACTACAGCGAGACGCCGAGCATCAACCTCACGCTGCGTCTCGCGCGCCTGCCGCAACAGGTAGGCTCGGCGACGCCGCCGCCGCCGGGGCCGCCGCCGCGGCGTCTTAATTAACGCCCCGCCGCCCGCCCGCCCGCCCGCCGGCGCACTCACCGCCGCCTGGCGTCGTTTGCAGCACCAGAACGGCTTCGAGTTCAAGCTGTCCTACAAGTTCCTGCGGCTGAGCGACGCCCGGATTCGCTACGGCAACGCCACGCAGCGCTCCTACCGCGGCAAGCTGCACGCCGGCTCGTACTGCGACCGCCTGCTGGAGGGCTGCGGCAGGCGACCGTGCCGCATCCAGTCGCCCAACTATCCGGGCATCTATCCCAGGAACCTGACCTGCAGCTATCGCGTGCGCGACAAGTCCGCGCCGCCGGAAAAACACGCGCTCATCGCCGTCCGCCAGGCGCACTACAACCACAAGGACCATCAGGTCACGAAGTTCGATAACAGCGATCGGGTGTTTCGGTGAGTATTGCACATTCTCGGCCGCTCGTCGGCGCCGCGCGTCCAATCTGAAGATGCAAATTCGCGTGCGCCTCAAGGAGCAAGTTATGCGCCCGTGCTAGGGATGTCAAAAATATATCGATACATCGATATTTTATTTTTGTTTTAACGATATTTTCTTATACCCAATTCTAATATATCTATATATATGGAACCGAGTTGTAAATATCATACTAAAACACAAAGAATTTATTTTTGACAATTTGAAATTCTGGTATATCGATATATCGATATTTTACTTTAATTATTTATATATCGATAACGATATTTTCGATATATATCGATACATTTTTGCATTTCCGACATCCCTAGCCCGTGCGCGACCGAAGCGTGACTTATTGAAGTCGTCGCGAACGGCAGCGCAAGACGGAGGCGGCAAACGAGAGGAGAAACGGGGAGACGCTGCATTCGGCGTCGAGGTATTTCATTTTCGCCGCGCAAGGACTGTCGACAACAGAGAAAGAAATGGTTTATTGAAACGAGTGTATGGCGAATCGAGGCGAATCAAAATGCGACGCGAACGGCGGCGGTCCGTTTGATCGCGCGCGCGCGCGCGTTCGGCAAACACCGGCGAGCTTAAGAGGACTTATGCCGAGGTGCGCCGCCGAAAAGAATAACAAAAGGGGAGATTTTTTTCCCCGGCGCGAACGCCGAACGCACGACAACCGCGCCGACACGCCGACAATGGAAAAAGATTGGTTTGTTTTAATATTAAATGGAACGAAACGGCGCCGACGGTTTACACAGCCGGAATATACGACCACACACTGGTCGCCCGTCGCCCACCTTTCTGACGCGACCGCGAATCGACGGCGCTCCGCCGAATTTAATTATCCTCGCCAGCGTCTGATTTTCAATTCGCAGGATATGGGATCAGTGTAACGTGATGCAGGATTACATCGAGATCCTCGACGGCGGCGAGCAGGGCAGCCCGATATTGGCTCATTTATGTAGCGGCGAGACGGTGCCGGAAATAATTAGTTCCGGACCCGAGTTGCTGGTTAGATTCCATACGTCTCCGTTCGGGAACCCCTTTCACCCGCTGCCGCTCTCGTATTTGCCCGGATTCGAGCTGGAAGTGCAGGTAAATTGCCGCGGCGAACAATATTCCATTTCGGTTCGCCATAATGATTTCCGCCCCGCCCTGGCGTTTTATTGCTCGCGCGCGGGCGCGGCGAGAGCGAAAAAAGCATCGCACGATATCGCAATTAATTCGCTAACGATGCGCCGGAGAGGGTTTAATTAACTTTCGATTGCAAAATATCTGCACGCTTTCAATTGTGCCCTGAAAATATGGGCGGTTATTGGCGCAACGTAATTAATACTCGCAGCGCGCGATTGACAAAGAGGTTTTAAAAAAAAATGTCGACGCACAATGCGCTCCCGATGCGTCGTGATGTTTCGACGTTGCCTCGATTGGTTCCGCATTGTTCGCAGCTGCGCCAGCCAACGGAGAGTTATTTGTTTCGCGCGAAACGATGGTGAATGTCAATTTTGCCGCCGCGTCGTACGTTTCGCACGCGCCTAAACGTGACGCCTTCCAATTTCAGGTGTTCCACGTGAACAAAGCCTCGCCGACGTACATCGAGCAAGGCAAGAAATGCGAGTTCCTCGTTTCGACGTTCGAGAACCCGTCGGGCGTCCTGGAGAGTCCGATGCACTCGCTGCCGCCGAACACGACGTGCCACTACCACTTCCGCGGGCATCCCAACGAGGTGGTGTGGATCTCGTTCGTCAAATACCACGTCACCGCCGATCGCATCAGCGACTACGACGGCGACTGCGACGTCCAGCTGCAGCTGTGGGACGGCGACGTCAAGACGAAGACCAACGTGCCGCTGATGGGGCAGTTCTGCAAGGACGACAAGCCGAAGCTGTGCGACCACTCGCTGCTGAGCAACTCCTCGCGCACGACGCGTCCGTGCGGCCTGAAGGAAAGCTACGTCTCGTCGGGCGCCGACCTCACCATCGCGCAGACCATACGCTACGGCAACGTGATGTACCCGGTGAGCTTCGTCCTGCGATATGAATTCGTCGATCTGTCGCAGGAGGGCGCGCCGTTGACGTTGAACCCGTGCGATCGCATCTTCACAAGCGCGTCCGGGAAATTCTACTCGCCCAGAATCACGTTCCTGTATGGGCGCGGCGGGCAGAGGTCCCTGAAATGCGCGTATCACTTCGAAGGAGGCGACCGGAAACGACTCCTGATCAACTTCGAGCGCGTCGGCCTCGGCCGTAAGCAGTGCCGTTCCCACTTCGACTCGGAGACGGATCGCTGGAAGTGCTCGGCGGCCGAACGCGGCGGCGGCGTCGCGCAAATTCACGTCTCCGAATATCCCTGGCAAGGTGTCGAGATCAAACGCGACTGCCTCTGCGGGAACGTCAGCGATACGCTGCACGTTCTCACAAAGACCGGCCGGAAGGTGGTCGTCGAGTTTGCGATCAGCGAGATGAACATCACCGAAGACTACAGGGACTACTACTTCGACGCCACGTACGAGTTTCAGGCGCAGGCCGACCACGGCTGCGTCGATCCCTGGAAAACCCGGCAATTGAAAGGCTCCAGTGGGGAGATCACGTTGCGCAACAGCGACAGCTCCAATCAGACTGTGGTGTACTGCACCAGCCAACCTTGGCTAATAGAGCCCGAAAATCCGTTCACCAATTTCTTGTATTTGAAGATCAAAGGCTTCGAAATGAAGAACGACAGCTACTGCGGCACTCGCAATCGCATTCTCGTGCATGCGCCGGGCCGGACGTCCTCGATGCGGCTGATATGCCCCGACGTTTTCGTTGGCAACGTCGTCGAGCTGTTCTCGGAGGGCTGGGCCGTGTACAGCTACAAACACCTGCAAGCGAAACACGTGCGAAGTTTCATCATCGAGTTCCTGCAAAGAGAGCCGGGCAATTTTGCCGTGAACTGGATCGAGGTGTCGAAGAATCCGGCGTTGTCCCTGCAAACCACGCTCTTCACGTTCACGCCGCCAAATTGTCCGCACAGGTTAGCAGAAAGTCTTGTTGAACGATTTCGGCCGTTTTCGGCTCGCTCACGTCCGGATCGCTTTGTTGCAGCTGTCCGGAGCTGGGCGCGTGCATCAGCCCGGAGCTGTGGTGCGACGGCCTGCGGCACTGTCCGTCCGGCAGCGACGAGCAGGAAGTGAACTGCTCGATGCACGCCGGCCTGCCATTGACGGTGCTCACGGCGGCGCTGATGCTGATCGGCGCACTCACCGTCATCATCCTCGCGTCGGGGGCGTCGCTGTGCTTCTGGCGACATCGGCGGCGCGAACAAAAGGACGTGATAGTGTCGGTCACGGAGCACACGTTCCTCGAATTCAAGAGCGGCTATTGTTAGTGCCATCGCGGCGAGCGTCGCGATCGCGCGAGGCGGGCGAGAATATCAGCGGTGGGATGGCCGGATTGTGATTACCATGTGAATGGACAGGCAGGAGCAGCGTAGTTCTAAGTCGTAGGAGTAAGGCTCTTCAGTTTACGTTAGGTCCGTTGCAGCCATCGCGTGCGATTTTTCCAGTTAACGCTCAACAAAGTAAGAAAACATACAAATCGAGGCGCATTTGTACAATCAAATACTAACGAATAAGAAGTATATATCCCCCATTCAATATCCGAAATGTATTTAAGGATGATTAATCATGATAAGTAATAAATATGTCTAAGATTAAGATGGTAAATTCGTAAGCGTTTCAGGTCAAGTACAAAGATGTAACGGTACAGGTTCTGGATGAGAACATCTAGAATTACACTTCCAGGTTCTTACTTCTTCAATAATGCGTCAATGTACCCAATGCAAACTTTAGTTTCTAACATTCGCCACTAACAGTTCACTATACTCAGTCTTTTTTCTATCGTTACATTGCATGCCTATATCTGCTAAACGTATTGCGGCAATACAGGCACGTCAGTTGACGCATTGACTCATTAACTGAAAGCGAAGGACAATGATTTATCACTGAATCATAATCAAGCGGTAGGACAGGCCGGGGATAGGACGAAATCACGACTGACAATATAAAAACTAAAACTACTGTAATATCTTCGATCGTAAGCTAAGGGCGTACGCATACCGAGTGCATAGAGATTATTTTAGCGTTAAGCATTTATGACTTAAGAATGTTTTTATGGAACATGTGGAAATGAAATAAACGTAGATTTTTCCTAATTATTTCAGCGCGCAAGGCTTTATTTCCCAACTAGATCGCGTCGGACGCGACGGAGCGCCTATTGGAACGTCTTCGTCTTGAGGCTCATCAGCAGGGAGTCGTACCGGAAGCGAATGCATCCCAATGTGGCATCGTAAATGGACTCCATGCGCCCGAGCGCCGCCTGGGCGTCGTCCTCCACTTTCTGCACGCCTCGCATGTACCGGGAGATGATGCCCGAACAGGTTTTGTTCAGCGCCAAGCTGGAGTCGATGCCGCAGATGTCGATCACGTCGGCGTGTATGTACATCTGGCGATAGTTTTCCGCCACGCGGAGCGCGCGATTCGCCATCCACACGATGCCCTCGGTGGAAGTGCAGTCTTTATCGATGTCCAGCATCTGAATGTACTCCTCCACCAGCTTCTTCTTGATGTCGTCGACGTCCGTTTTGTTGTCTATCTGATTCATGCGCTCCAGGATCAAGGCGTCGACGTACGAATGCCCGGAGACGATCTCTTGGCGCACCTTCTTTTGCAGCGCCCAGTTCGCTTTCACCAAAGCCTTTACCAATTGCCCAGTGAATTCGGAGAGCTCGTCTTGGAGAGATGTCGCCTGCAAATGTCAACCCGTGGCAAAGCACCGCACCGAAGATTCTGTCGCAAACCTACCCTCGTCGAAGACACAATTCCCGCAATAATTACTCCGAGCACTGGCAACAATTTCATTGTGATTGCGGAACTTTTAACTTCGGATGTGACGAATTATGCGCCAGCGGACGCCAGCGGGGTTTTGTTAGAAACAAATGGAGATTGCTTGCTTTATACTAGTTTATTTGCCTCAACGACAACCAACAATTGCCATTATTTTTGAATCGATCTTTGCACATTGCAACAATCAAAAGCGATAAATCACACAATGGAACGAATGGCTAGATAGGAGTTAACAACGTTTTGCCCTTCAAGCCTCTCAGAATGTTTTCTGCAGTCAACTTCGCCATTTCAAATCGCGCCGCGTACGTTGCCGTCCCGATGTGAGGAGTAACCACTACAAAGATGCGCAATGCATGAAAATGAGAAAAGTTCGCGTTCCATTTTACCACCTTCAACGCGCTACATAAGTGCCTTTATCTTTACTACCTACCGCAGTTTGGAAGTTTCAGCAGAATGTGATCTTTTGGCAAAGGCTCCGGGCGCATCACATCTAAGCCGGCAGCAAATATTTGCTTATTTTCTAATGCCGCGATCAAATCCTCTTGGTTCACCAACTCTCCTCTAGCGACGTTCACGAACACGCTGGTGCGCTTCATTTTGGCGAATAGATTCCTGTCGCACATGTTCCTGGTTTGTTCCGTTAAAGGCGCAGCGAGAAAAACGAAATCCGATCGGGCGACTAAGTCGTCTAACGACGTGTACTTAGCTTCCAATGCGGCAGCTTCTGCTTTTTCGCGAGGACCCGTGTAAAGGATTTCTTTAATGTCGAACGACCTTAGGCGTTTCGCTATGGCTTGACCGATGCCTCCTAAACCAATAATGCCAATTGTCGAATCCGTTACGTCGTGACCAAGGAACCACTGAGGACTGAAAGTCCAGTTTTCTCTGAAACAGAAAACAAAACAACAACAAGAAGAAACGTTTGCGGGAAAATTCGTAGGAAACTCGGTCGACAGTTTCCTGCTTCTCGGGCAGTGTGTACCGTAACGTGCTGCCATCTGCCACCACAGCAACGCGACGCAAGTCCGAAAGTCGGAACGTGACTCGCGACCGTCGAAACGAGTGTTCGATAACGCGCAAACAGCACATACTTAAAGATTTGTTCTCGCGACTCCAACATCCTGCGTCCAGCTGCCAGCGCCAATAAAATCGCACAGTTGGCAGTTGGTGCGCTGACAACATCCGGGGTATTCGACACCAAAATGTTCCTCCGTTTCAGGCCCGCCACGTCGATGTGATTGAATCCCGCGGACATGCTGGCCACTATTTTTAGCCGGGGACCTGGCGCACGACGCGATATTGTTGTAAACATAATTCGGAGACGATAAGGGGCGTGTACGTACCCGCAGCATCGAGCAGGTCGACGCCAACTTTATGCTTCGTCGTTAAGAACACCGCGTCCACTCCCGCGGCCAGTTTCTTAATGTCCTCATAACTGGGCGCCGGCGTTTCCTGGTTAATGATCAATTCGCAGCCGCTGGTATGGAAAAAAAAAAGAACGCGGCGATTAACGCGATCTCATAATGGAATATTGGCAGCGCTCGCTCACTTTTGTCTCAGCAGTTCCAAGCCGCTCTCCGGAACGTCGCGGTGCGTGACCAACACCTTGAACGGCATCTTGACGCTTGCGAACGTCTGCGAACGATCGTGATAACCGCGTGTGCGCGTGTACGTGCGATTCGCCGAACAATTTATACGCGCAGGTTCGCGGCGTGTCGTCGCTGGTTTTTTTTGTTTTTTTGACGTCGATAAGCTATCAATGATGCGGCGAACAAATCATTCTGCGCACGCGCGCGTAAACAGGAGCGAAAACCGCCACCTTTGATGGAAAACGCGTTATCGCCGCAGCGCCGGCAAATTATCGTCCGTTGTGGCGCCTAGCGATGCTTGTAAATATATGCATTGCGTTTGTTTAACGCCGGCGCGTGTTTGCGGAACGTTCGAATATTGCCGATAAGCGCTGATCGCCGGCCGCGTTGTTGTGCGCGCACAATCTACCGCTTAGACGGCATGCGAGGAGCATGGTACGATGCCGATAACAGCGCGTTCGCGTAACGTAAAAGTGTGTTTCGTCGCCGTCCATCGCGCGCAATTAGCGAAGTGATAAACGCGCGCGCGCGAATTCGCATCAGTTTCCGTCCATCTGGCGATTTCTCAGTAACGTTAAACGTGGCGAGATCGCCTCGCGCGAATTTCGCAAAAGTGATAGCGGCGTCGGCGAGATGGGTGGCGAGCGTGGCGCGAGCGAGGAATGCCGGGCGCGGGGATTGGGCGAGCGCGTCGCGTAAAATGCTCGCCAACATCCGCGTTAGCCGCGGCGAGCGTAGATCGCATTGTCAATGCGTGCGCGAGCGCGCGCGGCGATAAAGCGCGCTCCGGGCGTCTGGTTGCCGATCCGCTCTCGTCGCCGAGACGCGGAGGCCGACGGCGAAGGCGCAACGCAAATCAACATCTGGCGCCAGCCGACCCGGCTCGCTTATATGGTCAGGCGGCGGCGCGCGCGGCGACGCGTCGGGAATGCGATGCATCCGAACGCATTCTACCGGCGGCGCTCGCGTCAAGACGACGGATCCGACGCCCGACACCGGCCGTCTCCTCATCGGGCGTCGATAGATTTTCGTTCGGGCGCGCCAACGAGCGACGACCGCCCGACCGTCCGCCCGCTAATTGAGAAGCTTTTTGTTTCGTTTTTCGTTTTCTTGTGCACATCGCTTACCGAGCACGCGGTATCAGTCGAGGACGGCCAATTAACTCGTTCGTAAAGGTGCAATCCGTCCGGCGCGCGCGCATTGTCTCGCGTCGGCGTCGGCGAGCGTGGGTGACGCCTGCGTCGTCTTCGCCTTATCGCGAGAGCGCGACAATTAGTCATCCTCGGATTGCGTTCGGCCGGCGCGAACGTGGCGCTTTTGTTGCTCGCTGCTCGCGTCGGCCGCGAGCGCCGAGTGTCATTTTAAGAACAAGTTTCATCGCGCGGCCAGATGGTTAAAAGCGCCGACTTACTGACTACTGGCTTGCGAGTCAATTGGCTCGGCGTTCGCGTGTAATTTTTCGGTTTTTCATTCGCCGAGCGACACTGACGAGCGCATCTGGGACCATCATCTCGTCTCGGAGCGGCGGTTTGGCGCACAACTTGGGGCACCGCGTCGTGGGCGTTTTTACGAGAGAGCCGCCGGCCGGCGACTGTTTGGTTCCGTTCGAGCGTCTGGGCGTTCGTCGCGTTGCTCGCGTTCGGATTTCCTCGAACGCGCGCCGACCAAAATTGTTCTAACCGACATCCGGCCGGCGCGCTCCATGTGCGCACAAACGCGCCATTGTCGGCGGTAGCCGCGCCGCCGGCACCGAATCTCAACTTTCCGGGGGTTCGCGACGCGTCCGGCCTTATCGTCCACCAGTCGTTCTCGGTAAACAGGTGTCCGCGTCGTCGCGAGGAGTCAACGTCTCGGCATCTTCGCGTGTCCAGGTCGGACGGCGCAGGTCGGACAGGTTGGCGCGCGGCGATATTCGGGGCTCTCGTCGGGCCCGTCCTTCTGCGCCGCGCGCTTTCGCACCTGTATCATCTGCTGACAGGTGCTCGCGGTTCAGGTGGCGCGACGCCTTCGACTCGCCAGCGACCCTTCGCCCCGACGCTCGCCAAAAACCCGCCGACTAGGCAAACAGATGCGACGCAAAACAAACGGTTCGGCGTCGACAAGTGTTTCAACGAAAAAACTATTATGTTCTTTCCAGTCACCGCCGTCTGGCGCGCACCGACGGCCGGAGCGGATTAGGGCGAATTTCGAAGGTGTTCGGATAAATCGCGCCGACGACGACCGCGCGTCGGCGTCATTCGAAACGTTAGCGAGACGCGCGCGCGGACGTCGTCGTCGTTTGTTTGTTCGGGCGCCATTAAATTATTCCGAGCAACGCGTCGCGTTGGTGGTCCACCTGGTCGCGACGCGGTCTGGCTGCTGGAACGCGCCACCGTCCCACGACTCCGAATTATCTCTATATATAAACGTCTAAGTAGGAAGCGACGCGCGGCGCGCGAGCCCGCAGCGCCTATAAATAGGTCGATATTATTTAATGCATTACGCGTCGCGTCGCGTCCCGACAATTGCGCGCGACTGCCACGCCATGTGCGCGCGCTCGCGCACCTTGCCCGAGCCGCGCTAACATCTGGTGGCGCCGCTCGTTCCTCATTCCGCAGCCGGAGCCGCGGTCGGGTCGCTTCATTCATTCGGCCGCGGCGGCGGCGGCGATCGCGGCGAAACAATTTAGATAAGCGTTAAGCGATCGCCGACGCGCGATGCGCGCCCGCCGGCCCTGGCCGAACCGATTATTGTTCCACATTTCCACCGGCCGGCCGCGGCCGTGCCCGGCGGGCGCGGGTCCTACCTGCGTCGCAACCACCGCCGCGCACCGGGCGCGCGTGTTCGCGTAACAGGTGGATGCCCGCAATAATTTCGTCCGTCGCGCCGGTGCGTGAATCGAACGCGCCGCTCGCGCGCCCGAATGTGTGGCGGCGGGCCGATCGCTTCTTTGTTTTCTGCGCCGTCGAGATCGCCGCTCCGGCGGCGCGATGAAGACGCAGGCGCACCTGTCCCCGGCGCAGACGCAGTCGTTCGTTTTTTGTAATCGCCTCTTATCGGCCAATTAAGTTTCGGTTCATTTCGCCCTGTTTTTGTTCTTTATTCGCTCGAGGGTTGCGATAATTAAATTTGCGGCAGTTTCGAAAGAAAACACACAGACGCGAAGTCTCATCGTTTGCGATCCCACATTGCTGGGTGGGTGTATCATGGTAGACTGACAACTTTAGCGACTTTTTGCAGCGCCGTTGCGAGCGCCGCCGCGCGCTCGGTCGCTTTGGCATTCCTGCGACCGGACGAACGGAGCAGCGCCGGCTGCGCGTGTGTGCGGTATTATTTATGGCGCGACTCTGGCGCCATACGGACACGGTCACTGATTTACCAGCGCGCGGCCGGACGCCGCGTCGCATCGCCTTCGATCTCGCATCGCGCGCATGCATCGATCGCATCGGCGCGCCGCGAACGGCGGCGCATTGATTTATCGCGATTATTATACCTTATTGCCGGCGCTTGTTACGCGAACGCGGCCATGTGGCGCGCCGGCCGGCGCATCTCAATCACGTGTCGCGTCGCCGAACGTTACGAAACCGCGGCGACGCGAGGTATGAAATAATTAGACGGCTCGAACGCGAGCGCGCCAGATGTTCGCCGAATCTGCGCATCTGATGGCAATTGCGCCGCGCGAAAAAAAAAAGCATGTCGCCGACGCGCGCGCACTTCACGAATCGAGCACGGCCGCGACGAGCGAAGGGACAAACGGTGCGTGCGGCGAACGTTCGAAGAAGCGCGCGCGCGGCGACGATAATTGCAATTATTTACAAGTTCGACGAACGGTTCGGGCGGCGACGAGGTGACATAAGCGAGGCGTGCGCTCAAGTGGCCGGTTATTAATACGAATCGAAAGTCGATTTGCATTTTATGCGCCACTCGGATTTCGTTGCGCACCCGAACGCGACTCGAGTGGCACTCGAGATGACAATTGCCGGACAAAAGTTAAGCCCGGCGGCGCGGTCGTCACTCTAAGCCGACTTAGGTCGGCGTCGGCGTCGGCGCGCGTCCGGCGAGCGGCGGCCGGTGGAAATGCAGATGAGACGGCGGCGAGCGCGCCGGCGGGTGGCGTATTGTGCGCGGCACCTGTGCTCTGGCCGCATTCTTCGCGCCGCGGCGGGTGGGCGCGGGGCGCGGCGGCGGCCGCATCGTCCGGCGCGGCGCGGCGACTAGACAGGCGCCAGTCCGACTCGGCGCCACCGGCTCGTCTCCGCGCCTCTGCGAGCGCGTCGGCGCTACCAGCCGCATTGTCTTCCGTCTCGCTCGCGACCGCGCCGAGTCAACTCACGAGCACACCGACGGCCGGGACGGGCGACAACCGCGACCGCCCGTGCGGCGGCCGTATTGTTGCCCCGCTGCCGGCGAGCCAGTCGCGATCCGCGCTCGAGGACTCGAGGACTCGCCGCGCGCAGAACGCGTCCGCATCGCGACCCGAACGCGTCGGGCGCCCCGAAGAGACGTCGCCGAGTCGGTCGCAGGACTTTTTGTTGCTCGCGCGCCGTGCGTCACACCTTTACCGCAACGCGTCGTTCCGAGCGAAGAAGTGGATTATTATGACGAATGGAAATAACAGAAACGCTTTTCTAGGTAAATATTTTCGGCCGTTCATCATTTATCGAGACGTTTGTTTAAAGCGCGCGCCCGCACTTCCCCGAACAATATCAAAACAACGCAGCACAAAGCTTTGAACTTATTGATTGCATGCTGAACGTTGACGGCACACCGGCAAAACTCACTAAATTAATACATTTCTCATGCACGCCTTCAACTAAATTACAACAATCTATTTTTACTTGCGGCGCAAGTGTGTAAACAGCGTCTGAAGCACTTGGAGGGTTTCAACTCCGACATTTTTGAATATCGCATTCGCAGTGGAAATTCAAGACAAGCTTATTTATTTGCGCTGCATTGTTGTTATTTTCAGCTGGCATCGCAATGGACTTGATTGATAACAATCCGCACTCCCCGACCGACAGCAGCGAAGACTCAGTGGAAGTGAAAGTGGAGGCCATCGCTTTTCGCTCGAAGCGGAAGTTGACGGAACCGCGCCGCCTCCACGACGGTCCGTTGAAGAAGCGCGCTTGCATCCGCACCGACGAGGCCACCCCTTTTCGGCCATGGAGCCTCTCGCCGCCCAAATCGACCGCCTCGTCGACGACGATCTCACCGTCTCGGTCGCCGTCGACGAATTCGTCGATGATGGCGCCCTGCCCCGAAGTGTCTGCGCCACCGCCGAGACAGTACTTCAGGCCGCCATCGCCACCCCAACAAACGCACGCGCTGGCGCCGCCGCAAGTCGCTCGCATTCCCGTACATCCCAAGCACACCGCGACCTCTGGCGAGACGGAGGAAGCGCTGAACGCTTCCGGCGCGCAGTTTCCCAAACTGAACGTGGCCAAACGTGCAGCGGGGGCCGACCGCGAAAAGAGCACCTTGAGCAAGGCCGCGAAGAAGGACGCGCACGAGGAGGTGCTGACGACGGAGGCGGAGGCGCTGTCCTGCCCGAAGGACAGCCAGCGCAAGGAGCAGCGCAATTACAAGAACATGACCCGCGAGCGGCGAATCGAAGCCAACGCCAGGGAACGCACACGGGTGCACACCATCAGCGCAGCGTTCGACACGCTTCGGCACGCGGTGCCTGCGTATTCGCACTCGCAGAAGTTGTCGAAGCTGAGCGTCCTGCGAATTGCGTGCAGCTACATTATGACGCTCTCGAACATCCTCGAAGACTCGCCCGACGTCGCCGAGAGTGTCGAGAACGTCAGTCGCACCATCCAACGCGAGGGCAAGCTTCGCAAGAAGAAGGACGAGTAGACGCTCGCGTGTGGATACTGCGAAGGACTGAAAATGCATGTGCCAAACTTAACTGAAATGTGATTTATCGCCTATTGATACCAAGTAACGAACACTCATTAATAGAGTACAAATTATACAAGCCGTATATTCATCTATTTACTGTAGCGAGTATCTATGCGACAGAAGACTTAAGTAATTATATAATACTCAGTCATTGTTTATTTAAGCCTATGTTCTAAGGAATTTTTGTAATGATTCGGACGGCGCTATTGTTTAATTGATTTCGTACGAATGTGGATGATGGTTGGTTGGATGTTAAACGACTTTGCATTGAGGGCGATTAACTTCGTAGAATCAGCGCAATATTTGCTGGTTTTTTATTATTGTTTACAGGTATATTTTGTACATATTCTTACAGTTTGTAAATAAAATATTTATTATTTCATTATTCCATTATTGGTTTTTGCTGCAATTTTGGCACTTGCAATTCCACCAAAAGTGTATCAAAATGACTCCTAAAACTTGTTCAATTTGGAACTGTTGAAAGATTCGCTCCTTCGATTCGATTTTTGAAATTTGCAATATTCGGCTAAAATGCAAAACGCCTCCAAATTCAAGTTCAAAACATAAAATTTAAACAAAATAAAAATTTAAAATTAAAATTTTTATCGCTTTTCATTTACGAGAAATTTTCACTTTTAAATATTTAAGTCAGCAGAATATTGACTAATAATTTACATTCGAATTTCAATTATTATTTGATTTGATATATCAAACTTGCATTCAGTGACAATTTTTAATAATGCCAAAAAGAAAATCGTTTTTTTGCCAAAATAGCAAATTTTAAATATCAAATTTAAGGTGCCTAGTTGACGCCGAATTGAACGCAGATTCGAATGGTAATAGTCCAGTGTCTAGTGTTAATATTTATCGAAATATTGTTTAAGAACATTAACATTGCATTCGATTTTTGGTAAATCTGTAAATGTGTATTTTTCCCAAAAATAGCATATTTAAAAAATTCAATTAAACTAGCTTAATCGACGTAAAATTGAACGTAGATTCGAATGGCACTAACCAATTTTGTCTAGTGTTTATATTTTCCAAGTTATTTCTTAAAAACATTAAAATTGCATTCGATTTTTGGCAAATGTGCATTTTTGCCAAAAATAGCAGATTTTAAAAATCCAATTTTGTCTAGATATTGTTCAAGAACATTAACATTGTATTCGATTTTTGGCAAATGTGCAAAAATAGCAAATTTTAAAAATTCAATTAAACTAGCTTAATCTACTCTAGATATTGTCCACGAACATAAAAAAAAAAATTTAAAATTTTAAAACTTCTATTAAACTAGTTTAATCGACGCAGAATTGAACGTAGATTCACATAGTACTAACCAATTTTGTCTTGTGTTAATATTTTTTGAGATATTGTTTAAGAATATCAACATTGCATTTGATTTTTGGCAAAAATTGAAAATGTTAAAAATCAAATTAAACTAGCTTAATCGACGTAAAATTGAACGTAGATTTGAATGGCACTAACCAATTTTGTCTAGTATTAATATTTTTCGAGATATTGTTCAAGAAAATTAACATTGCATTTGATTTTTGACAAATGCGCAATTAGGTAAACTGCAAATTTGGTGTATCAAATGAAAAGATCTTAATCAAATTTTTTCTAGCGCATCCAAAATTCGGTTTACTATTTAGCAAATTTAATATTGCATGCTGGCGGTTTTGGCTGAAGAGCAGGCGCAACCTAATTAGCGAATTAGGGAATGATAGAAATGAACATGTAGCAGCAATAAATGATTTCGTCGCAAGCATCAATTTAAAATTATTCTAATACGTGCGGCCAACATTTCCTGGTAAGGTATGAAAAAGTGAAAGGCATTTTAACGCACTTCTAGTAAAAATTCATGGACACATCGTACCAAAATTGAAAGGCAACTCTTTTGCTACGTAATAAAGTAAAACTGCCAAATCTCCAAAAAGCAAATTTTGCAAAAGCGAAACAATTGGTTAAAGTAGAATGTAGACTATTTCACCCACTTTCGGATCGAAGTACTCTAGCGTATGTAATAGTTAATCGAGCCAAGCTTTCAGTTCGAAGTGGGAATTTTGAAAATCTCGTACCGAGGCAACAATGCATCCGACAACGCTGCGACACTTGTGAGACTTCTTGTTGACCTTCGCGTTTAGCATTCCAAAATCACCAAAATATCCCACTCGTAAACAAATAATATGTGAACCAAATATTTATCGAATGCGGTCAAGTACTCAATTGGTTTTGGCTTCCACTGCTACACCGGCTGCAACAATCGTCGGACGCTGCGAAAAATGATAAGGTACGGCGCACAGCATTTGTTTCCATCTTGACAATCTGAAGCAGAGCATTTTTAGATGAATGGTTATGATGAAGACTTGAAGACGAACCCATTCTATAAAGCTCTACTGGAGTACCAGGAAGATTTGGAAAATGCGTCGAAGAAAGACTGGATTATTTGCATACCTCGTAATGGCACTATTAAACCGCCCATCAACAAGACCGATATCTACAACCACATACTAGTCCCGAGCCGCTCAAGAACACACTTTACAACACTAAACAATCTAGTCATCAGCATCACAAACAATAAGCTTGAGATTGAGGATCGTGATGATTATTTCAG
Organism: Ecitophya simulans; assembly: GCA_027574965.2. Lineage (NCBI taxonomy): Eukaryota > Metazoa > Arthropoda > Insecta > Coleoptera > Staphylinidae > Ecitophya > Ecitophya simulans. Next base: position 72,631 of record JAODGE020024586.1, read on the forward strand.
TGCCGTTAGAATATTGTTTAATGAGACTTTCTATCACAAACACCTGAAATACAAAGTCTACTGCATCGATTTTCCACTGAATCGACACTTTATACAGGCAAATCCAATCAGTCAAATTGAAAACCTCCGTGACTGCATCGACTTCCTCTGGATCGAAACATATGGCAGGGAAGTCTTTCAGAAAATCAATTGGCAATGCCAATTGTATTTAGCGAAGCATGAGCTGGCGAAAGTGCGCAACTATTCTTCCCTAGGGGCCATGAAAGAGAGTATCGAAAGACTGTACATGAAGTGCTTGAGCATACCATTGGAATGCGACCGATTGGAGGAGAAGATCAAGTCCGATGTGATACTGCGCCATAACTTAAAGGTAGCTACCGAGACTTTCATGCAGCACTCACTCAACAATTATATATTCGCAACGATCGGCACGATCACCTCTCACCACGACTCCAATTTCAATAAAATCACAAGGAACCTGCAGGAAATTCAAATGAAGCACTTGGAAATTGCGAAATATCAAGAACTCATATCGAGCGCCAAGTGTGAACTGAAAAAGATCAATCACTACATAACAACGCTCGGAAAGATTCAATGTTTGAAGACGACATTTAACATTTTATCATCTTCCGATTGCGAGAGGCCAATGGATGAGAACATACTCGACGCCGACGATCTGGTGCAACTTTTCGCATTTCTTTTGATCAAACTTAACATAAGCAATTGGCTGGCGAATTTGACTTACATAAAAGAGTTTATGTTTAGTCATAGGGATAAACAGGACGAAGGATCGTATTTGATTACTACTTTAGAAGCTGCCGTGGAGTTTATAAAAAGCGCCGCGCTCTTCGACAAATTGCACAGTGAAATAGAGGACAGCCAGAACGACATTCTCACGGAAATACGAAACTGCAATCTGGATAAATTGAAACTGATATTTCCGGAGAGCGTGGAGCCAGTCGACACGAAGCAGACGGACGATTCGAATTTATGTCATCCGCTTTGTTCGTGCGACGATTGCGAACATATTCTTAGTCAGTCTCGAAAAAATCTCCAAACGTGTTTCGATTACGTCGACGAGAAAGGAAGAAATTGCTTGCATGTCGCGTGTATGTATGGCTATTCGCAAATCGTGGACTTCTTGCTACACAAAAATATACCTTGCAACGTTGCGGATTATTCCGGGTCGTATCCAATTCATTACACAGCTCTGAGAGGACACCTCAATCCGCTTTTGTTACTGCTTCACCTCGGCGCCGATTTGAACGTGACGAACGCCGATGCCAACACGGCGCTTCATTTGGCAGCGAATAATGGGCACGAGAATTGCGTCAAAGGCCTGCTGTATTATTCGGAGCATCAGGATAACATTCTCAATGTGAATTGGTGCAACGCCTGGGGAGAAACCGCGCTGCATCTCGCTTCTAAATGGGGATACATGAACATAGTCAACATTCTCTTGGAGTATCACGTCGATTGTCGTCTCAGAAACAAGCGAAACGAGACCGCGATGGATGTGGCCCACAGCGTGAACATCAAAAAGTTAATTTCCGTCCATATTCAAGCAAACGGCGGCCACTCCGGCATGGAGACCAACGGTTTTCACACCAAGGATGCCAAAGACTTTGCTTGCGATAGAGAGGATTCTAAGTCGTACGGCGTCAGGCCTAAGAACTTTGAACAATTCAAAAAAGCCGACCTTCTACTGAAAGCCATAGAAAACAACGATCTTCCTCTAAGTTGCTTTTACCTAGGAATACCAATATTTCCCAACGTCAACAACAACAATCATACGAACGAAAATACGCAAACTACGGCGCAGAACGGCAAAAAGAAAACTTGTAACATATCAAGCTTCCATTGCCATCCACTCTGCGACTGTCCGCTCTGCAGAACAACGAAGTCAACTTCGTCGTCCACAAATTCCTATCAGACGAAACTCAACGTCAATATTTGTAACTCCGAAGGTTTTACTCCGCTCCACGTCGCGGCCCAGTTTGGTCGGAACGAAATACTGCGCTTGCTTCTCGATGCCGGTGCCGACTGCAACCTGCAGACTTACAAAGCGTTCTACAGTCCCCTTCATCTGGCGTGTATTAATCAACGCGTGCTGGTAATCAAGGAACTGCTGCTTAGCGGGTCCTGTAATTTGGATCTGCAGGACGGAAAGGGAAGCACGGCGCTGCATTACGCTTGCAGGAAAAACGACTTGAGAATTCTTGACATTCTCTTGTCCAAAGGGGCCGACTCTAGCATAAAGAACAACAATGGCAAGACCGTCTTGCGCCTAGCGCAGGAGAAATCGCTGTTTGCCGCTGTGAAAATAATCAAGGAGAAAACAAGAGATTTGCACTCATCTTATGAGGATCTCTTATAAATAATTTTGTGCAATTTCGAGTTCGAAATGTTTGAAACCGGTTTGCTTTGAGCACTGTTTTTATTGTGTTAATTACAGATATTACTATGTCTATTTCACTTCGAGTGACTGGAATTGTATTTCTTTGCATTTTGTTTAAATAAACTGACGATTTAACTCATTTAATAACTGTATTAAGAAGTATTATTTGTTCTTCATGCTCCCACATTGGAGAGAAAACAAAATTTAACTTTTATGATATTACAAAAGTATAAAATAGAAAATTAATAACTATCATCAAAGCCGTAATCGTAATAATATTCGTTTTTGTGTTTGATTTTACCCATGAACGGTTCCGTCAACGTTTTATGGAAATGCATGCTAATCCGCTTCTTTTCTTCGTCGTCTATGTCTTCTGGTCTGAGCTTATCGTCATCATTTACGCCTGGATTTGTTGGTGCCGGCAACGCTTTACCACTATTCTGATTCACAGGAAGCGGTGGCGAGTCCACACCAAACCGCGATGTTAGTTGGACATGTTCTGCCCCTGCGGATTGATCAACAGTTGGAGCGAGAATGGCTTTAGTGTAATTAAAAAATTCCTCCGGGTGAAGAACGGTTGAATTCGGATTAATTTTTAGTGTTTGATTGAACATTTCCTGATACATTTCGGGATTGATCGCGGCGACCAGCGCGTGCATTCTTAAGAAGTTGTTTAAGTCCATATTTGGGTCGTCTTTTATTTCTTCTATATCTCCATTTTGGCGAAAATACTCGTTGAGTTGTTCAACATTAGGTTGATTCATAAACGGTTTCAAAAGGTTCTGAGGAAGAAACAGTTTGGACCCGACGATTTCATCCTGCTTGGTAGGTGGAGGTGCGCTTGACACGTTCGGTGGTGTTTGTTGGCGTAACTCCTCTTTGTTCTTGTCAATTTTAGCAACTTGGTCATCAAACAGGTCATTGAGAAATCTTTTCAATTCCGTTTCTTCGACTTCTTTCTCTGTGGCAATGCGTGAAGTTAGTTCAGCATCTGTAAGTTGGGCTTTTAACTTTTGCATTTCTCCACTTTTCTGGTTAATGTGCATGGAAGAAAAATCCTTTTTCATTTCTTCAAGAAATTCCGTTATCGTTTTTGCCCCGATGATATCTTTCAAAGCATGCAACGACTGAAGGGCATCACCAACTTTGGGAGGTTCTTCTTCTTCATCTATGTCTTCCGCGTAAATATAAAACTTATCCTCATTGTTATCCGAAGGTTTCAAAGGATTATGCTCAGAATCGCCGCCAAACCTAGCTTCAAATAGAGGCACCTTGTTGCGATCAGGCTGCCGAGTTTTTTCAATAATAATTCTTTGTTTCTGTACTTTCTGAGCTTCTGGGTTAGCTACGCCGAAGGCATTCATAATCTCACCCATTCCGACCATTGGTGATTTTTTGGTATACTCCGCTGGCCCTTCCTGTTCCACGTCAAGGAACCGGGGAGTAATAAGCATTAGTTTGTTGGGATTGTCATGTTCCAGGACAGCTGCGCGAGTATAGGGTAGAAGAACTCTCGGCGCTCCAAATCGGGCGGTGTTGTAGACCTTTCGAGCACTGTGCGCTGCATCACTGATGTGCTGAATTGTTTCTTGTCCTGATTTAATGCTCCCCCTAACAACTGCGCCGACCTTTTGAAAGGTTTTTAGAAAATCGAATGGGTCCGCCTCATTTTCTGCATTCATCCGAGAACCCAGTACAGGCGTGTCGTCGTCCAATCCAAACGCTTTCCTGCGGAAAGCGGCTTCGTCGAATGATCGCGGCTTTAGTTTCATATTCTTGAACCAATCGTTTTGCAACTGTTTAAAGGTTTTCAATTGTGGAAATATTTTGCCCGGGGAAAGCACTTTGGCCGTTTCGATTTGTTTTGGTGGGCTGAAAGCTTGTCGCCTGCGTTCTTGCTCAAGTTCTCTGGCAGCACGAGCGTCCGCTTCGGCGGTCGCTTCTGCCGCAGCTCTAGCTTTGATTTCTTCAATTTCGGCAGGCTTCATAACCATTTCTTCCTTGGTGTCGACGATTCTGTACTGTGAAGGTATGATCAAATCGTGCGGCGCAATCCGGAGACCCGATAAAAATGCGTTTTGCACGGATCCAATCATGTTACGAACGTGATACATTGGTGCGTGCTTATCTTCGAAGGAATTGCGAGCGATTGTGCCGATATTTTCTAAAGTTTTCGGCATGTTTAGCTTGGCATTGGGATCCATGGCTAGACGAATCAACGGTAGGGCACGCCTGCGTCTCGATTTCGACTTGTCTTTCGTTTTAGTTGGATACGAGTTTTTCATCATGTCTAAAAAGTGTTTCTCTAGCGTATAATCTTGGATGTCATTCAAATAATTTATTTCCTGTTTGATGTCGTTTTCGACCTTGTTGGCTGATCTTCTCACGGCATGGTGCAGATGCGAACGTTGTTTTGGTACGCTTATGATATTTCCTACTATTGAGTCGGTATCGATGTTATGGAAGCCGCTTGCGTGGAGCCTGATTCCGGCATCAGGCCCCAACTTCCTAAAAAATGATCGGCCAAGGTAGGTACCTGTGGTTGACCCAGTCTTGGTTCGTCTGCTACCATTGGCTTCGAAATCATCTTCAGGTTTGTCTTCAGTTGTTGCATTTGCATGCCAATGCCGTGAGGGTGCACATTGAGAGTAGATGTTGGCCCTTCTTCATTGGCCGCCCTAAAACCGCCATGGCCGTGCTGGTGGTCTTGGTTACTGGCAGAGTGAGATTGGCTGGATCCGGCGTGTCCCGTGCTTTGTGAAATTTGAAAGTTCGCATTCCCCGCCGCGGTCGGCACCGCGTTGGTAAATGTATTTTGTTGATTGTTGATGGTAATCTCTGCGGGCTGGCCAAACGGAGCTACTAAACCGCCCAAGCCATGGCCTCCCAGACCAGGGGCACTCGACCCATGTATACCTGCACTGAATCCGTCCTGGCCGTGGTGGAACCCAAATGTCTTATGATGGCCAAAATGGCCGAAATGTCGCGGTTTCATACCCAACAACGACTCCTCGGGCATTAGCTGGGCGATGTGAGCTGCTTCCGGTACATGGTTGCTGGGTATTTGAATATTTTCCAACTGCAAGTCATCTTCAATGGAATCTTTGGCAACATGTTCGCGGCCGTCTACATTTGCCGCATGCGCCGCCATGGGAACCTCTTGTCGCAAGTGCCCTTCCTCTCTGCCAAAGTCATTTAAGCGCCAAACGAACAAATTTTCATCACGTCTCATGTGAGGTCCACGAACGTTAGTTTCGCCAGGGACTTCTCGTTTCGCAGGATGTTTCGCCGCTGCAAATGCGCCGCTCAGACGATGTATCATCGCCGACAGCAGATTTTTCTCATCAGCCACGACGCCCTCCAAATCGTGATCGATGTCCTGCTTAATTGCTTCGGGTGTGTCTTCTGGTCCCGCGCTACGATCAACGCCAAGAATCGCGGAGTTGAAGAGCAGATTATGTCCAACCATTCGCGCTTTTGATGCCATCAAATCCTGCTTTAGTTTGGCATCAATTATCATTTTCTCATACTCTGCCTTGTGCTTCAGTGCCAGAGCGTGAGCTTCGATCAGAGCTAATGCCGCGGCTCCTTTTACTTTAGCACCTGCCACGCCGGCCGTGGCTAACGGCAGAATTGGCAAACCAACGCCAACAACAGGATCGTGTTCTTCGTTCATTTGCAGGTGATTTTCATTCATCTCCTGTTCATGTGGATCCATGGAACGAAAAGTCGGGTGTTCAATATGTTCATTTTGTTCATTTTCGACAAATTCGGGTTCTGGCGGTGTTTGCTGATTGGTGCCAACTTGATTCAATTTCGCGGGCGAAGATTCCAATTGCGGATACTCAGTGGAGAGAGCCACAAAACTACAAAGCGTTAGTACCTAAAAAAAGCATTAAATTATATCGAGATATTTGGTCAAATACTAAAACTAAGGACTTACTTTCAGAAGGAACATTGTAACACAAAAATCAACAACAGCAAGTTGCAACAGGTAACGATACTTTAAACTAATTGACGAGGTCGATAGAGTTGAAACGTTTAATAATGCAAGGTTTGCGTTTTAATTTTTTACTTACCTGGAAGTCTTTGGTAGACTCTGCAAAATACCGAGTTGGACAACCTTTGCGTGTCTATTGACGAACACGCAGCACGCCAACAGGTTTAGCTTTAGAAACACCTTGTAGTATAAATAGGTCGTGTGTTGCAATTTTTCTGCTTGCGGGTGCTTGCGGTTCGGTGACTGAAACCATCTCGTCAGCTAAAAACGCCAAGTAACGCTCGCGCTCGATAACAGTTTCGAATCTTTATTTAAAAATTACAATTGCAGCATTCTCATATCCCTAGTTGTAGGCTTTAATACGTAATAAACGGTAACGTGCATTATATTATAAGAACAAACTTCACATCAATCAGCAATTCGTATTGCGTTGTATGTATCGTCCATTGTCGAAAACAGAATGGGTCGTCGTCGAAAAATAGCATAACAAAAAGTCGCAACAACATTCCTATCGTTAACTTTATATATTATCGCACATATAACGTCTGTCTAAAGTAGTATTCACCAAACAAGAATTGCAAAGCAGCTGCGCTTTCGGCTTGTTCCGCGAAATTACGAATGAGTCATAAACGATCAAACGTGTCAAATATAAATTAATCAAAAATGCAACAACCATAAACATGTCCAAAGCTTATGCACACTTGGCGAGCAATTGCAATTCCTAATTAAGTTTTGCCATTCCTATGTTACCGTAAAAATACCCAACTCTAGTTCATTCAATAAATCGCGGGTTTTCCGTGTTTACTGAGAGAGTAACATCGAACCTGGTATAAGTTACGAGGTGTGGATTAGTTGTTGTGGGCTCTGAAGTTAGTTGCCAAGCGTGGCGACTGCAAATTCGTAGCTGTCTACAATTTGTGTGTTTGCTCGTCAGTTTTTTTACGGTAACAGCTAATTGTGAGTTCGAAATACTTGAGGTGTTCGTTCGATTTTCCTCGAACCGTTCCTTCCAGCGTAAGGTTCGTTTCGATCGGTTACGCTCCGATCGACGGGCGTCGGCGGCGACGTCCTGTCGACAATCTTTACATATCGGATTGTCCCGGACCTACAAAGGAAACGAACAATTAGCGCGCTAGTGGATGAGCAGTGGGCGCGCATTTGATACTGCAACTCACAGGCAAACATCACACACCTTTCAATGATTATAATGTTACGGAAAAGTACTTGCACTTGATACGATATGACAACATGCGTTGTTAGTTCAGTTCGTGAGCTTGCGTTCTGCAGCGAACGGAGTTAGCTGAACAGACGACATACGCACACGCAAACAACTAGAATGATCTCAACGGAAGAAGTGAACTGTAACAGAATGCATCTTTACGATTAGTATGAGTGAGCGAGATGCGAATGAGACGGAATGCGCATTTTAGTCTTGTCACAGTGGCGAGTGATTAATTTCGTGAGAATCAATTGATAACGATATTCTCTTAGAAGCAAACTACCACCTCGATTTATTTCGATAGATTTTTAGTGCACACGGCAGATATTTATTTGTTGGCTTTTATTTTAAACGTTCATTTGCTTTTATGTGGTGTTAGTTTCCATTGGAAAGTTCACGGTTTCAACGACGTTCCGAGAAAAATTCGGAAGCAAAAACGGGTGATTGGCGCAAGCTGGTCGGGTTAATATCAAGTACTCGTCAACAGGCGGCATGTCACATAGGTATCAAATGCATGTTCGTTTCCGATTCGGCTCTCTGAAAAATTGTCGTGCGTGACGACTGGTAAGGTGGCGTTTACTCCTGAGAGTTTCAGTTAACAGATAAAATGATTTTTCGTGTCATCGCTTCATTTCATATTAAGTCTGTAGGTTCGTTCGCAACGTACGGCTGCTGTTTAAGCGTACCAAACGAAAATGAAAAACAGCTACAAAAATAAATAATAAAACACCGAAAACCAATTCTAGAGAAAACGAAGTAAATTAAATCAAAAATATTAATAAAAACATTAATTTCAAGTACCTCGTAAGGTAAGCCGCGCTCGGCTTCTCAAGACAACAAGTCTTAGAAAAATCGGTACGTGGAAATTTCGCGCGTGAGTTTCCACATCCTCGTGAGCGCGGGCAAGGGATCAAGAGGCCGACGAGAGCCCTTGCGTTTCGGAGGTGGGATCGGGTACGGATGTGCAGGAATTCGCGACGACTGTCGACGTGGGCGTTGCGCTCGCAATCTTCTGCGAGGACGCATCCTGCAGCAGTTTGAAAGACTTCGACGCTGGTACATTCGCTTGGGCGTTTTCCCAACTTTCGTAATACTGGCTGTACTCGTTGTTCGCGTAAAACTCCTGCGGTGTCTGCGTCGCAGTCGCGCATCCATCCGAGAGAAGCGGCGAGAGAAAACTGTTGAACGCATCGGACGAACACAAGTCCTTGCAATCCTTATCTTCCTGCAAGATTCTAAATGCCGCCGCCTGCAACATTTCAGTTGGAACGTTCTTCAACTCGACGTTCTTATTTCGCAGCAGATTTGATAACAATTCATTCACCTGTCTGTCGGTAATTGGAGAAGCTGGTGAATTGAAACCACTCTCTTCGCCGCTCGTAAAATTACCGCCCGGATTTGCAACATTCTTCAACGGCAACGATAAACTCTGTTTACGTGTAATAGAGTGGCGTTTCTTTTCGAGCATTTGTTCGCCTTCTTCTTCGTCACACTCGTCTTGTAGAAGTTTGTAAAGACGCGAATGTGTCGCCGCTCGTTGATACTTGATGATTTTACGTATTTCCTGAATACTCTCGCTTTCTGTATCGGATATGTGACGACTTATGTCTGAAGTAACACCAGAATCAATCTCATCTTCGCTGTTGTCTTCTACCGACCTAATGCCAAGACTAGTTGAAGTTTTCGGAGACTTCGGTACTGTCAACTCTGGAGTCAGATAGTCTTTGTCTTGAACCTCCACAGCTGGTACTTCTATAGTGGGCTTGCTTTTTAGACGTGTCGAATTTCGGCTGGCGCTTTGCAATGCTCGGATTCGTTCCTTAATCGTTGGTACGTAAAACTCCTGCGTGTTATTGTTCAAGTCGCTTATTTCATTATCTTCGCGGTCATCTAAACATGCATCCTTTGATTTGCTTTTGCTTAAATTTCTGCGTTCAGAAATAGCAGACCACTTGCCATTTTCTTCTTTTCGAGGTTCAATTTTATCAATTTTTGTCCCAACTTTATTTTCAACTTCAACTTCATCATCTTCTTCTTCATATTCTTCGGCGTCTTTCTCCTCCCTCTTCTCCTCATAATTTTCTTTATCTTCTTCTTGTTCTTCTTCTTCTTCATCGTTTTCCTCAATGATTCTTTCTTGCACATCTTCCTTCATATCCAGAACCATACGTTCGCTTTCCAAAACTCGAATTCCCTGATTTTCAACAGTTTCATCGTTGTCCTCGACCTTATTCTCAATATTATCCAATGTAAGCTTCAAATCCTTCTGCATATTCTTAAAACATTCATCGAAGCCGAGGTCATATTTAGGCGCTTCCAATGTCTGTTTGATTTCTTCTTTAGTAAAAACTTCATTAGAATATGTACACTCGTCCACTTGCAACTTCTCAATTCGTTCGTCATGCATCGTAATATCGACAGTTGTTGTTTGCTTCTGTTGGATGCCACTTAGCAACTCTAGCGTAATCTGCATATTCTCATCTTTTTGAGCAAGAATCATGCGTTCATTGGTAATATTCACTGTCCCAGTGGTTGCTCTAACTTTATCATCACTTTCTTCTTCGCACACAGTTCGAATCTCTTTTTCGTGTTTGTTGACAATGTGATTTGTGACACTGTTGTTCTCTAACCAGGTCGTTATTGAATTAGTATCTGTGTTACTTTCAATTAGAGCTTTAGAAGAACGTTCATCTTCTTCAAGCGTTGTTGTGGTGTTAACAAACTCTTCGCAAACTTTAGTTTCTTGATGATCATTATCTTTATCAACTGAATACATTGATTCTCGATACTTGTTAACGAATACCTGTCTCTTCGGAAGAACATCTTCTTCTGTATTAATTTGACTCCAATAGTCAATTTCTTCATGTTCCTGCCCTACACTTCTCTCACACGACAAAATATCTGGCAAATGGGTCAGATCGCCCTTTACACTTTCTCTATCATCGTTCATGCGTATCTCAATCTCCCTCTCAACGTCAGATGATTTTGACCCGGTTTTGATCAACAAGTCTTCGGTATTCGAAGTTGTTTCAGCTTCAACTAGAACCATTTCGTTTTCAATGACAGTAGCGTCGCCGTCGTAGTTTAGTTCTACCTTCTCCTTTTGATTCTCATTATCACATGCAAAAGTTGATTCTTTCTGGTTTAAAGTACCAACAACCATCTCGACCATTCCGTCTGTGTTCGTTAGTTCCAAGGGTGAATTCGCAATAACCTCTGTTTCACATTCGTCGGCTTCTTCCGCATCGTCTTTTTCGTGTAGTATTGAGCCCCGACTAACTGTACTCGCTACACTTGACTCCATATATAATCTGGGTAAAAAGTTCCTTTCACTTTCTTCGTAAGTTACGCTCAAGCCAGGCGGTATTTGATCATCATCGATGTACACCGAAGCAATTGATTCCTGTTCTTCTTGATCATTCTGGCATGCTTCGGAATATGTTTCAACGTCACTCTCGTCAATCTCGTTGATATTAACCAAAGCATTTTTTTCTTGTACCTGACAGCCATTATCATCGTCATCTACCTTTTCAACTTCGCCAGCCTCCTCATCTTCCACTTCAGTGTCAATATCCACACCAGCAGACTGTGCCCGTGGCATCTGTTCCATCTGATGCATCATTGGAACGTTCGAGGCACTTTTTCTGTGAATGTCCTCAATTTCACCATCCACGTCATTTTCGCGGTAATCTACGGTTGTCTCTGAGCGATCGTCACAGAATCCTTCCAGTGGAGTAGCTTCAACGCTAGAAGATTGTGATTCAGTTCGGGTATCATTTTTTTTAGCCACATTCGACTTTGTATCAGAGTGCAAATCTTCGCAAGAATTTGCATTACTATTGCCCTGTTGTTCAATTTGATTTATTTCCTCGATGGAACAATATCCTTCATATCCAGCCAAAGGGTATGGATATAGATAGGCGTATCCAGTCGGTGGGGGTGGAGGATAATACGAGTAATAATATGGATTCCAATAGTAGTGATAATCAAAGTTTGCTGGTATATACCTGCAACTGCTAGTATCTGACTTTCCAGTGTCACTATCGTAACCTTGGTTGTAATTATTAGAGTAGTAATTCCAGAAAGGTACCGGCATATTTCTGCAACTGCAACAAATAGGTGCATCCCTACCACGTTGCAACACTTGTGAAGGGATTGGTGCAGCTGCTGGGCAGTTGTAACCCCAGTTGTAATTGCCAGCGTCGCCATTTTCCTGTCCCCCATTCTGTCCATAATTCTGATAGTAATACGAGTAATAATCATACCAATAAGGATTGTTGTAACTTTGTCCGTACATCGGATAAGGACTAGGAGCAGGAGTTTGATACGACTGCAATGGAGGTTGTGCGAATTGATTCGAAGGAGATGATTCGTTAATTTCGGCCACGTTTTTATCGGAAATATCGCTAGATTGCTTGTCAATGTTGCCGGCCGCTACAACAAATTAACAAACTAAAATAACAAACTGAGGAGCAATTTCGTTGCTTTGGGAGAAACAAAATTTGGTTCGTACAAAAATTTCGCTAGGATAAAAAAACATTAAAATTGGCGTTTCCTTTTATAGAGAAGTCACTCTCTTTTGTTTAAATGTCATTGTACTGTACGATTTGTACGGCATTATTATGAAACTGTAGAGCAATGAATAATATAAAAAGGTTATCGTCGATACTGAATAATGAGCTCTGAGAGTATTATAAATAATAAATTATTTGATGACTTATATCTGGCTTGATTGGCTTATGACTTATTAAGGGATTTGGCGGGCTGGCTTTCGACCGTCTGCGACAATTCGGAACGCAGCCCCGGAATGCAACTTACCGGGCGAGTTTGTCATCGCCTGCAACATTTGAAAAGCCTTAGAGGGAATAGCGCTACCCATGTACTTCCGCGGTTCTTCAACAGTCTGCTGACTGGGGTGGACATATGGTTGTTGGTGTTCACCTACAATAATTGCAAGAACGATCAGTATACAATCAAATAATAACCAGTAATAAGAAAGTATGTTTTCTAGTTGAAGTGTTAAATGTTTACTATCTACCAAAAAAAAGTGTTCAAAAGGTTGTGCTAATGTATTCGATCAGATTCGATGCTTTTTACCTTCTATCTGAATGGGTATCGTACGAACGTTGTTGGTTCTCAGCTGTTTCGGACTTTGCGGCACTGCAATGCAATTTGGCTTGATTAGCGTCGAAGCTATAATTCTATTGAGTCCATCTCTCTATGCTATTGATTAAATATTGATGGCTCAAAGCGTTACATTGGAGTTAGGCGCGAGCAGATCATCCCACATCCCCCTACCAGTTGGTGTGCCGTGTGCCGGATGATCCGGTGTGTCAATCAAGTGTTGGAGCATTCTGAAAGCTTTGGACGGAATCGCCGCGCCTCGGTACCGCGGGTCAGGTTCGTTATGCAGGTATTTCTCTTCGTCAACGCCTATAGGTTGAATATGGTTAGATACAACTAAACCAGGATGTTAGTGAGGCGAGAATGAAGTTAGCTCTGTGGATATAATGATGTTCGGTGTTTTGTTTTCGATAAACGAGGTTTCCATACCACTTTGATCAATGTAACGAAAAACCCTCGAGGGAATGTGTCCTCCGCGATATCTCGGGTTTTCTTCATCAGTTTTATTAATGTAGTCTAGAAACATAAAGAAACACACAACAACACAACACAAAATGAAAGCACACTCGTTAGAATTTGATGTCCTTGTTAGCGGGTGATACTGTGATATGGTTACCTTGCTTGACGCGGTTCATAAATTCTCTGTCACTGTCGTTGAGGTTCATTTTGCGCATTTGATCAGCAGGGAACTGCTGTGCAGTTCTAGGACCGTATTCCACCTGTTGCTGATCGGTAGAATTTTCGTTAGGGTTTTCGGTCATTTTCTGTATGACTTTAAAGGAGTTTGACTGGGTAGGAGTCCAACTTTGTTGCCTGTTTAAATTCCTATCGACAATGAAACACACGTTACTCATTTAGATCATGACTGGTTACAAATTGTGTCACCTGTCAGGAGTAGCTGCAGTATTCGGTCCAGAATTTTGACCTTCAAGTTGAATTGGGATGATCCTAGTACCCTTCATTTCTTGTTGCATATATTGCTGTTGTTGTTGACGTTGCATCTGCATCTGAATCTGTTGCTGATGTTGTTGCTGCTGCTGTTGCATATGTTGCTGGGCCTGAGGTGGGACCCAACGTTGGCCACCCACCATACCCGGATGTTGGTACACGTCCGGTTGTGTCACGTAAACAACCTCGACGCCTGGGCGAGACGGCGACGGCGGCATTTGCATTGGTGTGACTCTAGGTGGCTGGACTTGCACCCGCGCTGGTTGAGCACATTCTTCTTTTGGGGGCGACTGTTGGTGACGTTGCGCCCATTCCGGAAGTTCCGGCTCCTTGCGTTGTTGGTTTTGCCATGGCTTGGGCGCTGCGTTCAACTTGGGTATAGGCGACTGCGGAGTTTGAGGTGATTGGGGTTGGCGCTGAGGAGGCGTCGGTGGAGATTGCGGTTTGGGCGATTGTTGCTGATATTGCACTTGCTGTTGAGCTTGTTGCTGTTGCTGGTTGATTGGAGGTATGTACAAAGAACCAATGCTGACGTTGCTTGTTTTCGTGGGCGGAGATGGTGGGCCATTGCTTTCCATCGACGGTTGATGAACCATCTGAGCCACGGGATGCGAGTTGGCTTGTTGATAGTACTGCGGTTGCGGCGAGTACGGCTGTGGTTGCGTCGTATAAGAAGGTTGCCTGTTGTATTGGGGAGCTTGTTGTTGTTGCTGTGGTTGAGGAGAATAATATTGCGGTGATTGGGGAGTAGGCTGATACTGTGGCTGAGGGGTATAATGTGGTTGTTGGTTGTATTGAGGCTGTTGATTGTACTGAGGTGGTTGGTTATACTGCGGTTGCGGACTTCTGGGCTGAGGAGTATTATTCACCGAAGGAGAGTATTGTTGTCTCTCCTTGTCAGCGAGTTCGTCTAAGAATGACTTGCGTTCAACTTTGGGAGTCTTGCGCAGCAAAGCCATCGGATTCTCCGGGATAATCCTAGTCATGTCAGGGCGTTCATATACTCCATCGTTGCCAGCAATGGGTTTGGTAGGCATCGGTTGCATAGGCGGCGGCGGGGGAGCGTTAACCGGCGGAGGCGGCGGAGGTGGTGGTGCGCCAGCTGGAAACACCTGAACGGGCATCTGAGGTTGCATCGCGGCGAGCGCGGAGGGCGGAAGTGGTCTGTTTCCTTGTGGATACTGAGGTTGCTGAGGTAGTTCGCCAACTCCAGGGGCGGCTGCGTTGCGTTCAATTCGTCGCGCCATACGGGGCGATTTAATCTCAGAAAGATCGATGCCGCCCGGAGTGTAGGTAAAGGGTTTCTTGTCTTTGGTCATCATTGCATTTTGCACACACGCAGGCGGTTCGTTTCTTCTTTCGCCGATCTGCACAGAAACGAATGTATCGTATGAGCTACTTTAGGTATAGAAACTGTATGAACTTCAAGACAGGTAATATTTCAGTGCGAAAGCCGGCGAGCGCAATTACAAAGATTTGCAACTATCCGTAAATAATAACCGTGATTACAATGTAGAAACGTAATGAATGAATTCATTAAAGAAACGTTACGTACTTCACTCTTCAATCTGCTGGCCGGAATATTTCCGGACAAAATCGGCGGCGGTGGTGGTCCTTGAGCTCTGCAACAAATCAACGAACTATTTTTATTATCAAACATTAAGTTGCATTAAAATTCGCATTCTTTATTAACAATATACTTTCTTTCACTCTAAATAATTGCAAAGTAATAACCGTGTTACCTTCCGTCTGCTTACAATAACTGGAAAACGCAAAAATGCATTCCACTTTTGCAAACCATATTTCACGCGCGAATGATCACAATTAGTAATGCACCGATGAAGAATGCGCAATTAGCGTACCCACAATTAAAGCAACGCCGGTGTTTCAAGCGATACGCGCATCGTACTCATCATTATTACACACGGCGGCTTTTTTCTTGCTTTCAATTCCTCATTCAATGGGTCGATTCGTTTCATTTATTGTTCTGCAAACTAATGCGCGTACGGGCAGTGGGAGATCGGTATGAAGAGCGCAGATGTTTGGAATGGTCGCCATGGTCTGGGTATAGATCTAGCTAAGATTGCCGTAATTCGCCGCTTTTGCGGCCTGAGTATAAATAGGTTGGGGAGCTGGGTGAAGAGCGCAGTGTGCTCAGCTCGTTGGCGAAGTGCAGATTAAAGCAAAAGCATTTCAACAGCAAGGGAGCCAACCATAGTGAGTGTCATTTCCCATACGAATTGCATGCAAATGCATAGCAGTCAAATGGAAAGTATTCAACGATATTTTCTTTCCAGATCGAATAATGGCGAGTTTGAAGCTTATCACGTTGGTGGAGTTGTTGCTGCTGGCAACGTGGATTGATTCATATAGAATCGACTACGTTATCGGCGGTAAGAACGAACACAAAACGGGCGTGCCTGCTCATAGCGCTTTGACTGCCGGAGGACTTGACTCCAGTTTCAACCGCAAGTTGGTTCAATTCACCGAGCCGGATGCACAATCGAAAAACTCTGACAATTTTGACCGACTCTACTCCAAATACGGCAATCGATACGACCCTAAAGATGCCCAACTAAGCGACGCACCAGTCGGTGGACATGCATCCGAACAGTACACCGAGTCCGATCTGGACGCTGTCAAAGAACAAGATTACGCCGGCAGCCGCGCAGCCGCCCGTGTCGACGCCTCGCAAGCATCCTCTCGGTCGGACGACGACCACGAGCACTCCGAGTCGCAACACCACGGTCACAAGGAGGAAGAGGAACACGCCGAAGTCCACTACCACAAACACACTCACATGCACAAGCACACGCACAAACAGGAACACGTCCACAAGCACCAGGGTGACCACAAACACTCGCACGACTCCAAACACGGCCACGATCACAAACACTACGGCGAACACGGCCATAAGCACAAGGGCTCCCACAAGCACGCGCACGATCACAAGCAGGCCCATAAACATGATCACAGCGCCGACCACAAGCATGGCCACAAGCATCATGGCGAACACCACCATGAACACAAAGAAAACCACAAAGAAGAGCACAAGCACGATCACCATGGCAAACATCAGCACGATCACAAGCACGGTCACGACTCGCATCACAAGCACGACCATCATGCCCAGCACCACCATGATGCGCATCACGACCACAAGGAGGATCATGATCATAAGGGACACCACGACCACACCTCGCACCACAAGCACGGTCATCACCATTCGGCCAAACACGACCACAAAGAGGGACACAAACACGGACACCACCACGGCCATCATCATAAACACGCCCACAAGCACTCCAAATACTGAAGAGTGAAACGATACAGCTGACTCCTCTTTTAAATTGTTGAATTTTTACATTGTTACATGCTTGTGTTAGTTGATTTTAAATAAAATGTTGTTTTCCAATACAATTTCAATGTTTTCGTTTTGTAAAACTTCCATATTCTATTTTTAGCCCCTACCGAAGTCAACTTTTAATACTGATGCATCAATACCGACAATAAATCAAATTTCATATGTAACATACGAAGAGTCAATTTTCATGCAAGAATTTTTTTATCAATCTATATGAATCCAAGTTAATAGAAACTTCATCCCTCGCATTTTTTTTGCTTTCTACGTGCTTTTTGCAATGAGCAATTAATTGTGTCAAATTTATAACGAAATATTTTCCATAATAAGAGAAATAACGAGACGCATTTATTCAAAGACCGCACGTCTGCAAAGTTAACCACGGTTCGTTCCAACCACGGTTTGGTGTGCAAGGTTTAACATGGGAAATTTTTTAAATGCACCTAGCGGGCAACTAGGGTGAATATCTCGCAATGTCTCGATGTCATTCGATTAAGCTTCTTAGGTACTTTCCAACGATACCACGTTTAATAACATTTTCGATACGCAGCTATGCGAAAATTGGAATTGTTTTTTCAATATTTCTGTTAACACAAGAAAATAATTCTTCGGGAACATGTCGAAAATAGCACTTAAAAATTGCGCATAACTCGCGAACAGTGCATGATAAATTTGTGATCTAAACTGCATTTTATTGTGATAGAGGTGTTTTTTCAATTTAGACATAAATTAGACATAATTCGCCAACGGTGGAATAGTGGAAGATTTGTTCTTTCAATGTTTGTGAACAGGAGAAAAAAAATCCCACGGAAACATGTGGAAAATAGAGCTCAAAGTTTAGCAATTTTCATTTTTTTTTTTAAATTTGAAACTTGAAAATTGACGCCTGCAAAGTTAACCACGCTCCGGGTTCAACCACGCTTTGGTCCATAAGGATTAACATGGAAATATTTTAAATGCACATAGCGGGCAACTATGGTGAATATGCCATCAGGTCTTGATGTCATTCAAATAAGCGTCTTAAGTGCTTTCCAACGATATCATGTTTAATGTCATTTTCGATGCTACGTGCTACGTGCTAGTTACGCGAAATTTTGGTCCCATTTAAAATACATTGAAAATTGATTTTATTGGCGTTAATTCTAGAGCATGTTATTATGCTCATATATTTTTACAGATTCTGAAAGAGCATTTAATTTCCGATCGAATGACATCTTTCGTTTTCACGATATCAATACGTAGGTGCATTACAATCGCATTTTTACAATTGTAATGAAGTATATTTAACCTGCATTTAACATAGTTATAAACCTAAATAACATAGTCGTGTTTCGTATCAAATAATAGATAATTTAATATATAATGTAGTTTTTTTGGACATTTTTAAATTATAAATGCCTGTCCATTTTAGGGTGTCGTAAATAAGAAGCTTAATTGAATGACATCGAGACATTGCGACATATTCACTATAGTTGCCCGCTAGGTGCATTTAAGATATGTCCCATGTTAAACCTTATGGACCAAACCGTGGTTGGAACGACCCGTCGTTAGCTTTGCAGACGTAAAGACTGCTCAAATGCAGCTCAAATTAAGCAAACGAATAGAACAGAAAGAATGCATTTCTTTGAAGCACCACTTACAATTATATTGCTCAACGCGTAACGCATTGCTCTACGTTAATAAGTTGTAAATAATCTAATAATGCAAACCAGAAAGAAATCACAATTTGTGATGTTGTTCGAATTAGCGCTGCTTTGCCAATTACGCCCGAACGTACTGTTATCTTTGCTTCCCGTACCGATCAAAATAACGATAATTTTACTCGCCGTTGCCCAAATGGTTTTCGCGCGAAAGCAGAAAGAAATGCGCCTGCGCTTAATAACTTGAACAAAACAGAACTTTTGCGTCGTAGCACATCCAATGAGAGACCGTGCAGCCGCACGATGCAGACAGCTGGTCAAATAGGCGAAAAGAGTTAATTGACGAACGCCGCCGTCGGTGCATTTTTAATTGCATTATTAGGAGATAATGGCGACGATAGAGGTGGAGTTGTTATAATCACGTACGTGCAATGCTCCCCGAAGCCAAACGGAGTAAAACAAAGTAATGCATTACCATGTTCTGGCAAGTTAATTAGGAAGATTTGCGTGCAATTATTATTTATAAAATGCGTTTTTATTTCTAATTAATCTCTCACTGCTATCTACACAATGAGCGCATACCGGAATGTTTCATGTCGAGCGTACCATGTGCAACATGCAATTTGGTCATATTATAACATCTTCTAGTAGATGCCTCTAAGTTGTTAACTTTAATGCAATTTCCAAATATGTGTTGTTTGTTTTTCTATTTTCTATTTTCTAGCAATTGAATTTTTTGCTTGTAGAAGTCGATGATTTCGAGCTATGGCTGAAAATCTTCCGAAATTAATTTGATGGTTGATTTGATAATTCGAAAATCGTAAATATGAATTCATTACAAACTTGCTCATTTGCCGTGGATCTAATAATGATGTGATATGTTAATGCCCGATTTGTGCTGTGCGCTCGGTAAAAAGTCTCGCGTTCTGCGCGGAACGCAACGAATAAACCGAAGCAGAAAATTATGGCGAAAGTAGGGTTCGTTCAGTATAAATAGCCGAAGATGCACTCAGTCAGCAAGCATTCACAGCTCAGCTTTGTTGGTAGAAACATTCAGTTATCCAACATGGGAGTCTTGGTGAGTGCGAAGAATGGTAGTAGGATGGCAGTAGTACTAATACGGCATTCCTTCCTACAGGCATCTGCGAGTTTGTTGGCGCTGCTGTTGGCGGTGGAGGGCTTCAAGCTGCCCGTGCCCGATCAGGCGACAGTCCAATCCAAGATCTACAAGAAGCAGGCGGCCGTGCCCAGAACTGAACCCGAACCGGCCGCCGCCACCCCTGCCGCCCAGGACAGCGCTGCACATAGCGCCTACACGCCGCTCGTCTACGACTACTCCACGCCGCAGCTGCACCGCTTCACGGCGCAGGACGGCGTCGGCAGTCCGTCGACTCTCAACGATTACAGCCACTACGAGCGCGTGGCCGAGTACGAGGCCGAACACGCTCCCAGCTACAAAACGGCCGAGTACCAGAACGACGATGAGTTTGACGACGAAGAGCAATTCCTGCGCAACGAAGAGGGCTACACCCACTACAAGACCTCGTCGAACGTTGCCTTCGAGGGTCCTCATCAAATCGAAGAGATCGAAACGAAGAGCTTCCACAAGGAGGTGCCCAAGTACGACGTCAGCGGCTTCCGAAGCCACGACATGCCCAAACACCACGGCAAGCCCAAGGAAGTGCACTACCATCAGCACAAGCACATGCACAAGCACGAGCACAAGCAGGAGCACGTGCATCAGCACAAGCAAGAGCACAAGCACGCGCACGAGGAACAGCACAAGCACGGCCACGACCACAAGTCCGAGCACAAGCACGACCACCACGAGGACCACAAGCACGGCCACGAGCACAAGTCCGAGCACAAGCACGGCCACCACGAGGACCACAAGCACGGCCACGAGCACAAGGAAGAGCACAAGCACGGCCACCATGCGGCCCACAAGCACGGACACCATCACAGCCATCATCAGGAACACAAGCACGACCACCACCACGGCCACAAGGAGCATAGCGAGCACAAGCATCACGAAGACCACGGCCACAAGGAGGACCACCACCACGGACACAAGCACAGCCATCACGATGACCACAAACACCACGAAGACCATGGCCATAAGCACGACCATCATCATGGCCACAAGCATGGTCACAAACACGGTCACAAGCATGGCCACAAGCACGGACACAAGCATTCCCACCATCACTCTAAACACTAGAGACGCTCGTCCGCCGGACGACGCGAACCAAACCAACGTGGGAGCGATACTCATCGCGATGTTTGTCACACTGTTACCGTCCTATCAGCAGATAGAAACCTCCTTTGTCCGTCTCGCTCGCGGGTGGTGTCAAGTGCGTCTTAATTGTAAATTGTTATCATATTGTTATTGTTACAAGCAAACTCGAAAATCACAAAAAAATGATGATGTATGCGATGGTTCCGCTAACTTTATGGTTTTTTAAATAAATTGTTGTTGACGTTACTTCTGGCAGTCATTTGTTTGCCCCAAATTGCGCGCCGCGAATTTCGTCTTCTAGACCGAGGAAACCGACAGCGCATCTGGGTTACAGTGCGAAAAGCTATTTGCGCAGATTTTTGCCGAAGGTTGAAAGTCGAGCGCCACCTTCGAAAGCTCTAACAATACTCACTGTCTTTAATATCAAACTGAACATCCGCACAATTCACTATCTCACTCTAAGATGCAAACAATCCGAGCAATTGGAGAAAATAGAAAAATTCAAGTTGCGACTTTCCCCGATGAAATTTTGTATCGATATAACACGCATTCACATTTTACGTTATTGGGCTGCTTAATGTTGCATTGATGCCATAAAACATGCCCACATTCGTTTCGTATGCATTATTCATTCATACCGATGCATAAAAAAACAAGGAAAAGAAGTATTGGTCGATTTGCCAAGTGTTGCGTCGACGGACGCGAACGCGATGTTTCGCTTTATAGATCACACGTAGAAAGAAGGAATCATGCGTTGCACTTACCGATGCACGTAAGAAATGAAAGCAATATTAGTTCAAGCTTATCATGCCATTCAGTAAACATCAACGATAAGTTTCGCAATCATAGAAAGCTGAATGTTCGGATTTGAGGGTTTTGAGATTTTCTGATTTGTCTGCGTATGTTACTCGCACCAAGTGGCAAAAAAAAATTGTCTGTATTTATATGAATATGTCGATTTAGAGAAAGCCGCATGCATGAATCCCGATCCCAGATCTTCGGTCTTCTTTCTTCGCGTTCTTCTTTTGTACAGTTTCCCAGATGGCAGAGCACACTACGAGAGATCCCTACTTGCACCTAGAACGCCGCGCTGCCGAGTGTGGTCGGCAGCGAAGAGCTTGCGCGAAGCAGAAAAAGTGACGGGCGTATGGGGCGAGTCTAATTGTAGGTGGAAGTAGAATCATTTTTCTCGAATAATTCCGCCGGCGTCGACATCTTCAGGCGAAGCGAACGAAGCATCGGGTTAAATTTCTGCTTTATGATTCAGTGCAACGCATTGTTCCGCTCTTTTTCCACCAGATGTACGACCAGATGGGCGCGGATGGTGGGTGTAATCGGACGACGTTGAATGATAGGGAGCAAAGTTTGATGCGTACCTGATGCGTGTCGCGTCTCCGAGGAGTTAATCCTTTTTGCGGGAAAGCACCACGAACCGAAACTAATCCAGACGGCGCGGGACGCTAGCAGCCACCGCGGACGAACATGCGCAGCACTCAAACGCGCGACTGTTTATCGGACCTTGCTGATTGAGATCGCCGCACTTGGGCGCGCGCGGCGCCGCAATGGGAGCGAACGCTCCTTGTTTGGTCCCGCCGTATTTGGGCGCGCGAATGTCGCGCTCGCGACGCGCCGAATATGAGCTGCGAGCGATTGTCGATAATTCACCGCCGCCGCAAGGATATCCATTCGACGGACGGGCCGTCATCTGAACGTGCGACTTCGGCCGACGAAATTCGGCAGCAATTTTCGCGTCGATTTGCGCTCCGTCGATGAATTGCCGCCGTTCGAGAAAAAAATAAAATAAAGAACAACGCGGTGCGCAAAGCCTATAAATAACGCGCGCACAGCCGCGACGTAGCGACGAACAACGAAAAGCGGAATCGAAGCGTATTTCGGCGTCACTTTTGTAAACATCGGCGCGATATTAAAAGCGAGCAGGCGCGGCGATCGAGAACAGCGTCGATTTTTAGTTGCGCCTGGCCGTGAATTGTGTGTTATTACGTCATGTTCTTGAAACCGCAGCGAATCGGGAGAAGATGCGAGCGAATCGGCCGCATCGGACGGCCTGCCACGCCTGTGACCAACTTTGCCAACCATCACGATGTCAATATCAGCTTGCTGCGAATAGCGTCCAAACGCCTTTCGGCAGATGGATCTATCCGTTGCCACACGATTAGCGTTAGCGGACATACGAAATCATCGAATCGTAAAGAAGGACGCGACGCGCGAACGTTCAACATCCAATAAAATGCTGATCTATTTTTGCAATATTGCAATAACTTTGATCAAAATTAGAAACATCATATTATATTTGAGCGGAGAATCGTGGGTGCAATTTCACCACGCGCATCGCATTGTATTTTTATGTTCCAACCACGCCAAATCCCCGAAATAGAATTTGTTTGTAATTTAGAGCATTTTCATGCATACCGCAATGGAACATGTACATTCCAACTTATTCTAGACTCAAGAGTACGTCATCTTGCTAAGCGGTGCATCAAATATAATGCGCGGTTTTATCAAAGAGCCACTCAAATCTATCTCGATTTTTACGATCGGTGATACACTTTGTAAACACTCAACTGCAAATTTCCAGAAAACTATCACATATTACTTTACAATGTTCTATTATTTACTTGACTATTTATACAAATGTACCGGTTTGCTTGACTAATTTATACCAAACAATAATCATCTTATCTAATTGCCGTGTTAAATCCTGATTTGCCTAAATGTTTCCAAATGACAACAAATTGTAAATTATTGATCCAAGCTGTTCACCTTCGCGTCAAAATCTTCTAGCGTTTTGGTGACGTCGCTGTCTTTTCTGCCTTGTTCTTCGTCTGGGATTTCTGCAGTTTCAAACTCTTTGATCTCCTTATTGGTTGCGTCCTCTTGTTTGCCTCGGTTGTCCTTCTGAAGAGTTTCCTGCATCTCAGATTGGATTTTCTGGTAGTCCGAAGTAACGTCACCTTCGCTCCCTCTGAGTGCCTTCTTCTGCGCGAAGGATTGTCTTTCTTCATCACTACCATCATTCCATTCGTCCGTCGTCTGCTCCACGCTTGGAAACGTTATCTCCTCGGTTTGATTTCCTCTGGGTAAGGGAGTAGTGGGATAGTTTCCAATACTCGGCTTCCTGTCGTTCGCAATGTCGTCCTGCTTAAAAGCCACTCTACTTTCAGACCACTTCGGTTCATAAACTTCTTCATGCTCTTCGTTGTTTTTGCGCTCTTTCACCTTCTCCACTTCAACGTCCTGCAACGTTTCATGGTGGCTCAGCGTCTCCTTCTCGTCGACCACCGGCGACGAACTGCAGGTTTCGGTTGTGCCCTTCTTTTCCTGCGACACGGTTCCAAGTATCTTAGACTGCATGGCACTCACCGATCCGAACTGCTTGGCACTGGGCGCGACGGCAGCAGAAGTAACGTCCACTTTCTGCACCTGCTGCCTCTCCGCCTTCTCGATGGCGGCTACCCTTTCACCGATCTTGCACGATACTACTCTCTGTACCTTAGCTCTCTCGCGGCGAATGCCTTTATCGTCAATCATTTGGTTCGAGAACATAGAGACACGGTCTTTGATGGCCACATCCTTCGAAAGTTTCCTGATCTCTTGCCTTGCTCTCGACTCCACGGGGACATCTGTGGTTTGCTGTCGCAGTGCGTGCAGGTAGCCTTTGTAGTCGGTGAAGCGACCAATATGGCCGGGCCTGTCCGGAATATCTTGTCCTTCCATTGTGATGAAACTGTTCACGAGTGACAAGCACACCTCAGACTGAGACCGTGCCAGTCAATTCCCTAACCATTCGCTATCTGACTTCATTGCGTCGATAAGTAATTTTTATATTCTATTACTAATGCATTAAATTTTTGTAATCAATATCAGCCGAGAACGATGAAAGTTCGATAATTCAGTTGAACAAAACTTTATTGGTGATAAATACATTTAAAATAAATGTAATAGACAGTCTACAATGCTCGTTATGCCAAAATGATACAAAAAGCAAAAAGTATCACAACAAAATAGTTTAACTCAAAGCGTAGAAATACGAATGCAGAAAGGCATATGAACTATGCTAGGAAAGTTTAAGCAAACCGGAACGACCATTTTTCGAAATTACTCAATTTCCTTCGGATTAATTCGTCCATTCAGATGCGGCAAGTTTCCAGAAGCCCTGAAATCACATTCGTTATTAGCAAAACAGTCATAAAATTTTATTACGAGACTTGACTGCTAGTGCCGCGACATGTTCATGGCGTTGCGCATAAATTAGCCGGCGTGAGTGACTGAAGCAAGGGTGGAAGCATTGACCACGGGTCACAACAGGCCAGACCTCAAGACCGCACGTCCAGTCGTCGTTATGACGTGTGAGTCACCGCGCAGTGAATTGGTTCTCCGGAAAAATGTCGAAAGCGAGGTGTCGCAAACGCGCCTGGCAAACCATCAACTAATCGATTGATGAGTCATCCACATGCGTTTGCGTAATGGTGCTCAGTTTGAATGGCCAATTTAGATAGCCGACGGAGTTTACCCGTGTTCTTATCCGTTTTCTCAGACATTAGGAAGGCAGATAGTCAATTCAAATAGCGGCGCAGTTCAAGGTTTGGTGGACTTGCAAGATGCGCTTAGTTATCGCATTATTTCACATTAACATGGCGGAATCCGCGGTTGCTGCTTATGTCACGTAGAAAGCGTTAAAGTGCGAATACTTACGTGATGTTTTTGATCTGCTCGGAGACGCCTTTATCTTGTACGACATTTCCATGCTCGGATACCAACTTGTTGGCTTTGTTGTTGTACGCACCAACGTAGTTTCGCAGCGTGGCGTACACCAGCTTTTTGACGTAGGGATCACTCTTATCGATGGGCTCGGCCGGACGAGACGTGGGAACGCGAGTGACGGTGGACTCGTCGACAGCGGGCATGGTGTTCGCTTCACTGTATCTTTTCGGCGCGCTGGTTTTGTGGTGCGGCACGCCAGCGCTGGGACCGGTGGTCGATGGGACAGACGAAGGTAATTGGAAAGGTTTGCGTTCGGGCACGGGCTTGGGCTTGCTCTGGTGATTGTCGTCGTTGTTGTTTTGTCGCGGCTTTTTATGATGTTGCGCGATGACCGAAACCGGAGCGTGTCCGAAATCGGTTTGGCTTCTCATGGGGTCGCTCGTCCTTCGCGCAAACGTGCCGTTCGCCGCTTCCGCGCTGTGGTAATCCTTGGGCGGATGTTTTGCTTTCAACTCGTCCAGCAGACACGACTTTAGATCATTTATCGGACCCACGCGCTGCACGTTTCCGTGGCGCGACGTGTTGTTTACCAGCCGCACGTTTTGCGCGATCAACAAGTCGTTCGTCGCCTGCGAAGTGATTCTTGCCGGCAGCACGTTCGGCATCGTCGGTGGCGGCGGCGGCGGCGGCGGCACAGTTGGACGATCAGTTTCGTCTTCGTTGCGTGCGACGGCCGTTACGATCGACGGCTGACGATTGGCCGCCTTGGAATCGCTGGCTTCGCGGCGCATCGCCATTGCGTGTTTATCAAACGCGTCGATGTGCGCTCGAGATGCTCGCCGCTGATATTGATTCGCGTCGCTCGTTACGGACGGCGAATTAATTTGAATCATTAACTCGGCCTTGTGAGTCACGGCGTCGTCGAGGTTGGCGCTTCCTGCGCGCGGTTTTCCGTCGCGGCCGTCGACGCGGTGCGCGCACGTTCGCTCTGCGTCATCTTGAAATCCCGCCGTCAGCTTCCCAAGCTGCATCGGCTTGAACTTCATCGTCTTGTAGCCATCCAGATACTTCTGATAGGAGCGATACGTCGGAATGTCCGACTTCGCGCCGCCGCCCGACGAGCAGGCGCTGTCCTGCGAACTCACCGACTCTTGGTCGCAGTCGTACGCTTTCTTCGTGTCCACCTTCATCTCCATGGTGTCGTCGGCGCCGAAATGACCGATGCACCGCGCTCCGGCCGTCTTGAAGTGCGCACTCACCGTCGCCGGCCGATCCACGCTCACTCTCTGAACGATATCGCGCATTTTGCACTGGTCGTCTTCACACAAACTGCACGGACACTTGCGTAGCGCGTAAATATTGCGTTGGAATGCGGGTCTGCGGCATCGGCAGTCGACAACTTAGGAATTTCGCAGCTCCGCGGCGCGCGCTCTATGGCAATGCGTTCGTTCGGTTTCATTCAAGGTTCGAATTACGTTTAAGTCAACCGGCTTTGGTGCGCGACTTTAATAACACGCTGCAGGTCTCTCCTGCTAGAATTTGCCTCTCGCACGCCTGCGTGACTTATGTAGTCGCTCGCGATACCCGCGGACGCGACTGCGGGGAGGAGCGTAAGCGAACCGAATTAATACGAGCCGGAGCGCTTTATTTGCCACACTCGTTGCGCTCTATCGATCATCTAACAGCCAGCGAAATGTGATTCATGCCATTGTTTCGGGCCCGATCAAAATACGAGAGTTTTTGATTAAATAATAAAGCGGAACGTTCGCGTTGCCTTGCACCGCATGCAACTACGCACGATTTCGATACATCCTTTGTCCCTTTTCGTCGGTATTGCTTAATCATCACAACGCAATGGACAAAAGTGTGCGCGACAACAAACGCACTTTGCAAATTAAAGTGTTTCGTCCGCGCAGCCTATGTTGCACTCGCAATTATCGCTGTACGACAACGCATTAAACGTATCGAGAGCAATGGTTAAAGGTGTATTTGCAATAGACGGCAAACAAAGATAAGATAATGATAACGTTGCTATTTGTTTGTCTCTCACGTTGATCCGAGAATCATTGTCTCTGTAGGCATCGCGCATCCAAACAATGATATTTATAGAGATGATTAATTTCGAAGAAAGCGGAAGGAAATTCCAATAAACAATGACGCAACAAGTGGGGAATTCGAAACGCGCGACGCGATCACGTAATGAAAGCGAAACCGACGCAGAAAACGAAACCGAATACCAAAAGAGAGACCCCGGAGAGGCCGAGAAAGACGCGTCGGTGCGTTCTCGCGGCGTTACTTAACTTAACGCGCAGTCGCATCAGTCAGACGGCGGTCGCAAGTCATCTGCGCGCGCGCCGTCGCCGACCGGCGATCACGGAGATCAGCGATCCGTTCCTGATCTCTCTACGCGCCGCGGGTCGCGGATGCTCGGCTGGAATTTTGGGTTGGGTTGCTGCCGCTCGAGAATCTCCCACTAAAAAATCAAATTCCGATACGTCCGCCGCCGACGGCGCCCGCCGCATTGCGGCGTGTCGCGGTCCGTGGTGCCTTAAACGCCGTCGGAAAAGGCCTCGCGTGCGCGACACACCCACCAGCATGCGTGCGTTGCGCCGCAAGGCGAGCTCGAAAAGAATCGTCTTAGCCCAGTTTAGCTCGCTAAGCCCGCTCGCACGACTTGCTCGGCCCGCAACTCGGCCAGCGCTCGATCGATGCGAGTGCGACATACATCGGTGCACCGATGTCGGTGCTGTTGCACTGTTTGGGCGGTTTTCAAAATGCGTCACAGCTCGGCGCCGCGCATCGGTCACCCAGGTGCCCGAACTCGCCACAGTTTCGTCACATCCGACTGAGTTTACCTCGCTTTGTCGAAGTTGTTGCTTTATTGCAGCGTATAATTGTCCAATCTAACTTTTATTCAGAACATAATATTGACTGTCTGAACATCTGTGTTCATTCGAACGCTGTGTAGCGAATTTGCTACGAATTGAATCGCGTGCGTGTAGCGAATGTTTTGTTTCATTCTATGAGGTGCGCACGGTGAGGACGGCTATTCTTATCGCCAGCGCGCTTTTCCGGTACAAGCAGCGCCGCCCGCCACGATAACGTAAATCGGCGCGCGTCTCGCGACGTCTGCACTAGG
This sequence comes from Ecitophya simulans, assembly GCA_027574965.2. Classification (NCBI taxonomy): domain Eukaryota; kingdom Metazoa; phylum Arthropoda; class Insecta; order Coleoptera; family Staphylinidae; genus Ecitophya; species Ecitophya simulans. The sequence continues at coordinate 101,421 of JAODGE020024586.1, forward strand.
GATGTCGAAAATCCAAAAAAGTATCGATATATATTGAATCGATATATTTTGGAAATATCGTTATCGATATATAATTACATTGAAAAAAATATCGATATATCGATATATTGAAAAATAAAATATCGTCAAAACAAAAATAAAATATCGATATATCGATATATTTTCGACACCTCTAGTCTGCACTGTGCGCAGACGGCGGTCCGACGTCGAAACGACCGAACGTTTTCGCACAACTCGCGCAATGTTTTGCTGGCCGGCGGCGCGCGCGAAACGGTGCGAGATCGCGGCGTCGCCTGCGCATCGCGTTGCAGCAGCCTATTTGCTATTCTAAATTCGCGCCGCGCCCGACGCAGCTGTCGGCCGATCGTTCGCGAAATTTGTCTCGCCTCGCACGCGCCGCCGTCATATTTGGGTGTTTTCGAGCGCGGAAAGAAACCGTGCGATACGCGCGCGGCTTGTTAACGCAACGACCAAAAGCGCAGAAATTGTGCGCGCGCGACGTCGTCTAAAATTAGCCGGTCCGTATATTTGGCACGAATTGCCAGCGAACGACGACGCGCGTCGCGTTATATTAGGAATCACACGCTCACGCACGTTGGCGCGCCCGGCCCGAAGCGCCGTATTTTTACCAAATTCACATGCAATTTGACGAAAATAACCGCCCGCCGCGTCCGTCGAATTCGCATTTTCCCCAGTAACCCAGTTCGCGGCGCTATTTCGGGCCGCCGGCGACACAATCGCCGGAAAGCCGCACCGCGCAACTTACCTCCAAGGTGCTTCCGCCATTGCGCACAAGTTTCAACACAAAGCCGTCGTCGCCAACCGTCGCCGCCCAAAACTGACGTCCTGGAGCTCGTGCGCCAGATCCGTTTGCTGGCGTCGCTCGGCGCGTTCGAAACGAAAATGTCGGACGGTCAGGAGGACACTCAAAATGTAAAACAAAATCGGCGCCGACGTCGATGCGGACGTCGCGACGCCCTATCTGCAACTATCGGGCGGCGCGCGACGTCGTCGGCGGCGAGCAACAATCGCCTTGCCGATTCGCTGGCCGCCGGCCAGGACCTTTCGTAAATCGACGCTGTATTAGTGGATCTTTTCGGATCTAACAGCGTTTCGGCGCGCGATGCGTAAACACTGCCCAGTTCGACCATGCATGCGATTCACGGCATAAATCGTTTAGTCGCTTCCAACTCCTTCTGGAACGCTTGGGACTCATCATTTGAGTCATTCGCAAGACCACGTTACCACAGAACTGCTCAAATGAATTTGAAGTAATTTATTACGTTAATTTCACGATAAGCCTACTAAAAAACCTACCTAAAAAACCTACTAAAAAATTATATTTTCAAAAGTTTATCTCTGCAATATATTATAATAATAATCTTGATTCTGTTGTTTCTGTCGAATTCTAAATACACATCTATAAAAGTCCCGTTTATTGTGTTTGTTGGCCAAACATGTCATAAACTAATTAAAATGGCAAATCATACAATTATTAAATCATTTTCTATGATTTTTATTCTAATCGTACGCCAAACAAAACGAATACAATCCCGATTCCAAAGCATTCTCGACGCCATCTTCCAGTTTCCTAACGTAATTAAGAACTAAAGGATGAGAATCATAAATCGGTTGCTCCATTAGTAATTAATAGGTATATTTTTAAATCAAGTTCATTCATCAAAGCAAAACTTTAACAACAGCGCTGCAAATACACTCCAGATAATATAAATATTACGGTTTTAAAATACTTCAAATTGATTTACGTTACGCGCGCATGGCAAGTTAAGTCAAATATTAAGCGCGTAAGCTATGCAACCAAGTATACGCCCGGTTCAGAAAAGCCTCCTCCAAGGTTCGGCCGCGGAATAATAATCTCTGATGAATTCCAAGGCAACGCCGTTCGTCCATCCGAAGCCGGCCTGCACTTCGTACTCGCCGCCGCCGCCGTACTTTCCCAGTTCTTCGGCGTCGTACTTCTCGAACATGTAACCGGTACGTTCGTAACCAAGCATGTTCGCGCGAATCCATTGCTGGGCCAGCCTCTGAGCGATGTCCCTGCCTTCGTCGGTCTGCGTGTTCGCAATCGCCTGCACCGCAATGGCCTGCAGTGGCGGCCACGCGTTGGGCAGATCCCACTGCTCGCCAGTCCGCTTCAACGACGTCGGCGTGCCACCGTCGTACTCGAAGACGCCCGTGTCGTGCAGCTTCTTGATCAGTTTCTCCGCGTCGAAGTCGAGGTGCTCGGCATGAACCCACAGGGGCGTCAGGTTGGAGACGTAAAAATCGCGCCGATGGCGCTTCAGTTTCCTGTCGTAGTCGTACCACATGCCGTCTTCTTCGTTAAAGAAAACGGCCTCGATGGCTCTCTTAAAGTCAATGGCCTTGTTCAGCCAGAAGGAGGCCTTGTCCAATCGGTGCAGTCCCGAGTAGAGCATGTTCAACGAATAGCAAGCCTTGTAGAGGAAAGCGTTCAGGTCCACCGGTATGGTCCTGGCCGTGTCGATTGTACTCAGATTGCCGTTATTCCCACCATTGGCGTCGTAGAACCAGCGGGAGGTGAAGTCCCAACCGCTCTCCGCGCCTCCCTTGAGGTTCGTGTACAAGTTCTGCTTGGCCTCGTCGGACGGGAAGATCGAAGCGGTTTTGTAATCTTCCTTGTAGGACTCGGGCCTTGGTCCCGAAGACTCCGGATAATACCTGGCTGCCTCGTATGTCGTTCCGTCAATCGTCACGCTGACCAGGCGATTCTCCAGCCAGTACTTCACCTCCTGCTCGACGTACGGAATATTGTTCGTCAGCCACTCAGTGTCGCCGGTGGCCCTGAAGTAATCGAAGACCATCAGAGCGAACAAAGGAGGTTGGGACCGCTGCGTGTAGTAGACACGCGCACCGTTCGGAATGAAACCGTGCTGTCTGACCAAGGTGACGAAATTGTCCAGCATGTCGCGGGCAGTTTCCCGCATGTCCGAAATGAGCAATCCCTTGATGATCCAGTAGGTGTCCCAGTAGTAAGTCTCCTTGAAACGACCGCCCGGAATGATGAAGCCCTTCGTCAGAGGTAGCAAAGAGTGCCTCTTGATGGTCAGCAGCGTCTCGTTGGTGATTCTTCTGCCGAGAGTGGGCCAAATCGCAACGATGTCCTTCGCAAACTTGCGAACGTCTTCCGGCTGAACGCTTGCCAGGAATTCTGGCTCGGCGACGAAGTCATCCGGCTTCCATTTTTCAAGTTCGTCGGCATATTCGAAGTTCTCATTCACGAACTTCTCAATCTGAAATCGCCTTCGTTTACAACTATCTTACATAACACCATAATTGTTAGTTGCAATACGTTTCATGCGCCTAGTATTGTTGCAAAAACAAGTTACTAGTTTGGTGACGTAATAAAATAATTATGATTTTCATTTGATTGTGAGCATAATTCTTAATCGCCAGTGTTATGCGATTGTTGTTTTTTTTTCTTAAAATTGTTGAAAGTGTTAAAAGCTTCTTCTAAATTATTAAATTATGCTTTGCTTACATCATGGCCACGTTTTAGCATTAAAAGCTTTTGTTCGCGATAAAAAGACAGCAATAACAGAATATTTTAAAATATTGTTCATGGTTGTCTTATCTTATTACCGCATTTTTTAAACGGCTCTAAAAAGTATTAAAAGTGCATTGCATTAGATATTTGGAAAATACTAGCATAAAATTATGTTGTTTTGCTTAGTTTGACGTGATAACAATTTGTCGGAATTACCCAACAATATTAGCATTATCTGGTAGTAAACTAATCTATGAGTATTTTATTTATGTAGTGTTGTGCCAACTGCAACATTTTAATTTTCTATCAAATAGTGTAACTTATATTTACCTCTGCTTTCGTAGGTTTCTGGTCGTTTTCCTTCATGAATGCGTCAAACTTCTTCAGAATGTTCTCCTCGTCGTCGAGCATCGTCATGTCGACAAAATGTTTCGAATCCTTGTACAGCTCCGCCATTTGCACGGTGCGCAGCAAATTTCCGCGGCAGTAAATCTGACTGTCGCAGGTCGGCGGGATGCTTCGGCCATGCTTGTTCTTCGACGCCTCGTCGTGCTGCAGGCCTGCGGACTTTTCGCCGTCGCGCTTGTACTGCTCCGGCCTGGCGTGCGCCGCGCTCGCCCAGATCGCCGGAAAGCAAAAAAGCACAAAAAGTCGCATGGCGACGCGCCGCAGCGACTCCGGACGCAAGTTCGCACCGAATTTGAGGCAAACCAACGAATGCCACCGCCAGCCACGCGGCCGATACTTAACGAGCAGCGCAATTTATTGAACTAATTCGCCGCGGAGAATTTATACAATTTTTGTCCGCGCGCCGGCGTTGCCCACCACCTCGCGCGCGCGCTTGCGAATTGTTTGACAACGCCTGACAACCAATTACAAAAATGCGTCGAAACTCCATCGGCGATAACGACGGTACCGAACAAATGCCGGTCGGCGCACGCCGCCCGTTTCGTTATTGCATCGTTTCACGTTTCACGAAACGTTAGATTCGGCGCGCGTTATCACCGAGCCTAATTGCACCAGTTTGCCGATCGAACGTGCGCTTCGCGATGGTGCCGATGTCGATGGCTAACGATGGCGGCCACCGTCTGCAAGATAAGCGCAACGCTAATTCGTGCCGCGATGTGACCCAGTCAATGTGTCAATGTTGTTATTATTATGGTACAATTCCATTCTAATTAGATGCTGGTGCGATTCCTACAGAGTGTAAACAACAACAAACGCCTAACAGGTCGCAACGAATTCACGTGCACCTAAGTCCCATTAACGTGCGTGCGTGTGCATTAAATTGCGCACGACTTTTAACTTCAGAACTGCAGGAACTGATCGTGTTCAAGGCATACAATCGAAATTATTTGAATGGATTGAACGTGCTGTAGGAAACGCGAACTCTCAATTAAACTACTTCACAATAAGTGCCATCATAAATATGTACTAATAATGCATTTATGATTGATTATTATATAAATGACGGCTGCGCGCACCTGCAAAACATTGTCGGAGATAAGCCACCGCAGACCTGAGCGCGCAAAAACAACAATAAAATCCACGTTTTTTTTTATAGTAGAAAATCCTTTTAAGCTACATACGCATGTGTAATTGCAACTTTAGGCGGTCGCGCTCATGCAAAACTTGAGATTAATCTACATCCTATATCCTATATCTAATATAGACATCCTACAATTGTTAAGGCATTGTTATTGTTCGCTGCGAATGATTAATTGTGGGTCGTAGAATTGCCAACTCAGATAAAAGTAAATGCGATGATTTTCTTCCTGCGAGCGATACAAAACAATTCGCACTTAAGTTCAAGGTTGATATGAAAATTGCTGATTTTATCCTAAAAATCACTCGACCAGAACGAATTATTTGCTCGTGGGCTGTTTGTTTTTTCGTGTATATATGTAGGTGCAAATTTAACGTCAATCGATTAAGATGATGAATGTATTTTATGTCGGTTACATTTACATATCTATTTCGTATGTAAATTGCCGTAATAATAAATCGTGGATTTTCCATTTGGCACGTGAGCGGCTTGCCACGAGCCGCTCGCAGCACCAAACGTAACATCCGGGCCGCGAAAACGTACAATTTTCCGTGTTCGCGGAAATATTTCCGTCCGAAATTGAATATGTTTCATTAGCGTTAACTGGCGTTTAATGCATAGATGAACCATCCATTGCGCGAAGACCTAATCGACACCTGACAACGTTTGAACACCCAATTAAGTCAATGATTAACGAACCCATTGGAAATTAAAAATTCATAAGTACGTAGTTTGCGCAGAACGTGTTAAATTCCGTTAGCGGACAAGCCGAACTTTCGTTAATGACTCGCCATTGATAATGGACGATGAGGGCCGGCGGAATTTTTGGCAAACAATTAAAACGAAACCGTTACACGTATATGCTCACAGTGCAGTCACGAACGCGCGATATTTCGTCTGGCGACTAACTGTATTTCAGCTACGCACGCACAATCAATGTTGACTCCGACGAGGAAAGAGTTATCTAATAGCCGCTCGCTTTTTTCCTCTTCGATTAACGACCGGAGCGCCGGCGGACAATAAATACGGTAAGACGAGTTTTAAACGATTGACAATCATCGTCTGTCTAATGAATGCGTTCGCGGAACGTATTTATTGTCGAAAACTTTTGAAGTTCGACGACGTCAAGCGCTTTAATTGCTTGCGAATGTTTCGACTCGTAAAAACGCACCGATGCTGAAATTACCATAAAGGAACGAAGTGTTTTATATCGACACCATTTTAAAAATGTGGTCGTGTGTAAAACGGGTTTATAAATAGAATTATCGTAAAAGGTGTTGAGCAGGTTACTCTGCGAGAATTACTATTAAACAAAGACGTTTCGCTTGTTTTTAGTGTCTGTATAGTATTTTATGACACTAGGGTAAGACATAGTCTCCAGGAATAATGCGAGAGGTATTGAAAGGAAGGAATTGAATAAAGTGCCATTTTTTAGTTTAATCGGTATTTTAATATGCACGATGAAAAACTATGCGCATTATTGTAAAATTATGTTCAACGGTCAAATAAATGTAATGTTTAAAACTTATTTTAATGTAGGCAACCAAACATGCCTGACTTTCAAAAGTTTGAAAGCGAGAAGATTCGAAAAATTTGGCGCTCCTGCAGAACACCTTAGTTATGAACTGCTATGTACTGATATCTTGCCTACTTGATACCGACAACTCGTGGTAACACTTACGAGGTACCATTCGTTAGGGCGGGCGTTGCCTAGCAACGCCCCTTTAGATTTCCACCGGTTGAGACGTGCAATTCGTGTAAGATCCGAGTAACCTATGATCCGTTGCACAAAACCGCAGGACCGCCATCGCAAGACACGCATTCAACAAGTGCACTCGCAGCGTTCAACATTAAAGATCACCTCCCACTTTTTCCAACCAAAAAGATGGCCGAGACCTTCCAAGTTCCGCAAATGGCGGAGAAACTTCAAATTTTGATCAACGGGAATAATCAGCAGGCGAACGAAGCGACGAGCATCGTGGTGAAGATCGAAACCGCCGAAGGGCCCATGACGCTGGAGTACCTCCCCGACGTGGAGGAGGTGTTCAAGATCGAATCCGTCGACGAAGGCCTGCTGCAGCCGACTATCGATGCGATGAATACCAGCGACGAGTCGGACGAATCATCGGACGACGCCGCATCGGCAGGGAACAGCGACGAAAATGCAGTCGTTCCGTTGCCGGGAAACAACTCTATGGTGCGATACTACATCGGCGACAGCGAGCATTTCATGGAATTCGAAATCAACGGCAATCGCAGATTGCGCTTCTCCACCAACGCGCATCAGCAGCAGCACGGTGCGATGATCGCCAAAGAAGTCACCATCAGCGACAGCGTTTATAACGAAGTGCTGGACATCATCGATCGCTTTGACATTCTCGCCGAAGACGACGTCCTTTGGCCCGCTCCGGACGACAGCGGTCGTCAAGAGCTCGAGATTTGCTTGCAGCAAACCCACATCTTCTTTGTGACATCCCTGAAGCTGACCAGGGCGCAAATTAACGCCTGCGAGGACAACTTCGGCCTCGACAACTTCTGCGCGTTGGTCTACCATTTGAGACGATTTGTAAACTGCCTCATTGGAATGCACTTCAACATCGACGTTGAAAACATGCTCGTTTGAACAGTTTCTTGTAATAGTGAAACGACTCGGTTACCTGTGAATATAAAATATTTAAAATGCATGCGTGTCATTTATTTGGCGTACGTTTAGCCAACTCACGAAGTTGTGCTTATGCAGAGACCGTGGCCGTTGTTGTTGTCATCAAGCACTAGGCGCTGGCGGCGAACTAAAACAAAAAAAAACAAATGATATACGATAAATTCCGGAGCCACCCGTAACAAATACTTCATAATTCAACACAATATCACAGCTTGTTGAATGCTAGAACATTCAAAACACTTTTATCTGTCGTCGCCTTATTATTTTAATTAAATATAATTAACAGTTGGATTTATTGCTTAAAATGTACCTAAAATATAATGATTGACACTCTGTAAGTGACGCTGCGTGACGCAATGCTAGTATTAGTTAGTGACGGGCGGAAGTCCTCCAGGATTATTCAAATCCGTCTCGCTTTCGACGATTAGCTTCAAGTTTAAGTCAATCACGGTCCTGCAGAAACGCTGCTCGGCAATATCGACAAAATCGGCAATGATCACGTTCACGCCACCGGCGCCGGGATTCTGCGCCTTGACCCAGTCTAATTTCTTCCTCAGCAGTTGCAGTCCGCTGAACTTCTTCAAGTTGCCAGCTAGAACAAACAGACGGGCAATGCTTGGACGCGCGGCGACGTCCGCGGCGAAAGAAATACTAACTGAATAAATTCGAAATGACGGTTTTCGCCACCGGCGTCAAGATAAACTGGCTTACGTATCCGACGCTGCTGTTCCTGGACTTTAGGTTCTCGGTGAGGATGGCGACTAAATCGTCCGGACTGGTCGTGTCGGGCCACGGCGTCCGGTACGCACTGGACGGGTAGAAGTGATAAGCCAACGCTTTGCTATGGCGATACACCACAATAACTTGGTAGTGGTTGTCGTTCATGAAGTTCAACGTCAGATTGCGCATGTAGCTGGAGGTGGCGGGGGCAATTTTCAGTCCGAACGTGTCCTTGAGTATTCTCGCCAAGTTATCGTGGTCGTCTGCAGTCAATTCGTAGAAATGTTGACAGTCGATTACCACCATCTAGAACGGTCGTACGTTAATTATGCGTGTATGAATTTGAGCGTGCGCTGGTAAACAAATTACGAGAACATTAATCACCTCCTTGGGATGGTCGTCGAGAAATGCCGCAACTTGCTTCAGAACTTCTATTAGCATAGGACCATACAAGCCATGGACGATGTAGAAGTCGCGAACGTTCTCCTTGGAGACGTGCGTGGCGATTCTCAAATCGAAATACCGAACGCCGGCTTCCAGCTGTTGCCGAATGTTGTAATCTTGCGCCTTCGACCAGCGGCTCGTTATGCACTTCACCGTAATGCCCAACCATTTCAGTTTGCGCAATAATCCATCTATATCCGGCGCCCAGTCGGAATGATAGTTAATGGGCCAGGTGCCGCTGTCGTGTGAACCTACGGCAATGCACGCGCAACAAAAGTGTGGCCTTTCGGTTTAGTTTGTTCAGAATGTTTAGAATGAAACGTACCCGGTATGGCTAGGTGAATAACAGGATGCCGGCGCAATTGGTCGGGCAACTCAGTCATCCACGACGCCAAGTCCCCACACAACGTCCTGGTGCAATTCTGCTCCCGTGCGCAGCAATTGGCTACGCAATCGTGCTCCTCCAATTGCTCTTCCATGATTCAAGCGATAACGTTCGCCGGACGGCGCGCCGCTACGTGTTCCGTCCACCCCGACGCGCAGTTCTGCGCGTCCCATGAGTCCGGACGTTGTCCTGCGACCTGTGGCGCCTGGAAGCGCACCGACAATAAGTTCGCGAAGACACCATACGCGAAATCCGTCGAGCCGAATCGATCCGGTTTCGGGTTTCCTACGTGGGGCCGACCGTTTCGCAATGGTCGATAGCGCCGCCGCGCCGGGACAACGGCGAGCGGTGTGCCTGATATTAGGGTCACCTCGTGGGGCACGAGGGAAAGGGGCGGCGCGACGCAAACACGATCGTCGTGTGCGTGTAATCGCGCTGTAATCGTTTCTGATTCGGCCCGCAATGAAGACGAAGCCGAACAAATCCATGCGCAGTCCTTGACCGCCAAGCGCGACCGCAATTCGCTACGTGCAAGTCCAGCACAAGTCGTCGCAGTTCGACATGAATTTGCGCAGCGGCATAAAAACTCGAACCGTTTCTACTAAATTATTTCGACGTTTTCGCGTACAGCTCGTGCGATTGTGGCGCATTCGCTTTGCAAGGACCTTTTATCGCAGGAACTATCGACGAACGTATATGAACCGACATCTGTACGTAACTGACCGAAATAACTGTTGGAACAGGAATATTTTTCGAAGAACAATTGTAATGATCGACGTACAACAAAGAACGCAAATAAAGCGGACGGTTTGCCAGTATCGCCCAGTTCGTTCACGCGCATGACGACATACCGAATGGAGATTACGTTTCGTTTACAAACAAGTACAATACACATCAGCATGCGAAGATAAATCGAATCGATAAATTAACACGCCATGACCGGTTTGATCTGCTCCATTAGCTTGAATCAGGGCAAACATTTAACAACTTAATAACGACCATTACTTGTCGATACAAATTGACAATTAAATCGAGATTGTCTATGCTGATAGCCACACTTTTTGCTCGGTAGCGTTGATTACCTATCTTGGTTTTATAAATAAACTCGCAAAACACCAGAAGCGATAAGGAACGGCCACGAAACTCGTTTCGTGGTGTTTTCCAATCCAGAAAACGCAATTAACGCTCTCCTACGAGTTGGTTCAACCGGATTCGCACAATGCCACTCGGAACTAGCGAATATGCCGAATAGTGGAGAAGAATTCGAGCGCCGAGCGTCGATTCGGAGAGATGGCGAATCGAAGCGCATGCCACTGTAAGCACTACGAAAATTACATCAGCTGGCGGACTTAGACGGAACAAACCATTGCAGTTCACGGTCGACGCGATCAGAATCTGGGCAATTACGAAATTGTGTACTAATTAGTCTATAGCGTGTTAGAATAATTTCGGCACTGGTGAATGCACTGGGGAGTTGTCGATTGAACTGCGACGCGTGGTAAAGTGAACCACGTGCCCGAATGAATGAATTAGTACGACGACTGGGATAGCAGCTAGGACGTGTCGAAATATGAGTGCGCTGCGTTCAGCGGGGCGATTGCGACGAAATCGACGAAACACTCGGTGTCGCGCGCATAAATAAACAAATCGTACTCGGGCCGCTTTCCAGTCCAGTCCAGTTCAGCGGCGGGCGCCGACGCGGACGCGCCGACAGTTTAAGGCCATTCGGCGCGGCGGCAGCCATCGCGCGTCGTCGTGAGTCCGCTCGGCCGCTCAGCTGACGCGCGAGCTCGAGCGGCGGCGCGTTCGCGTCGACGGCACGCAAAAGCGTCGAAGCGTCGTCGCCGTCGTCGTCGCTTATCTTATCTTATCGCCCACGCATTCCACGTGGGAATCGCGTCTTTCGTTCGCGCGGCGCCGACCGACGCGCGCAAGATTTTGGCCGCCGCACGAACACCACGCCGACATTCGATAGCGCGCATTGGCATGCGACGCGAATCGATCGCCACGCATCGACCATCGACAGGTGCAGCGAACGAATTCGTCAATGACAAGCATGGCACACGACCAGACGGGTGAGAGTAAAAGGCGGCACGCACTGCCCGAACGTTCACTCGATAATTACGCCGCGTTCGCTCGCCGGCTATAACTACCTTAAACGCTCCGCAATTACAGCGGCACTCTAATCGCAATGGCGCGGACATGCACGCCGTTCGTAAATCAGCGCAGCATTATCGTTATCAGCGATTTTCAGCGAAATTGTTTATTGTGTCGCGGCCACGGCCGCCGATGATTGCTTTGTGCAAGTGAATTGAAAAGCGTCCTTTGCAGTCCGTCGCGACATCAGGCAAGGACATCTCGGACGTCTGTTGGTCGCAACCGTGGGCTTGCCCGGACGAGGAAAGAGTCTCCTAGCGCGACGCCTCTGCAGGTATCTTAACTATGCCCGGAACGATTGCAGAGGTAAACTCGACGGCTGCATTGGGCCGACGTGCTATCGTTTCGTTTGTTTTAGTTTTCGATATCAGCGACTATCGCCGCAAACACTACGACCACTACGACTCGCACGAAATGTTCAAGGAGGACAATCACCCCGCCTGGGAGGTGCGCCAGCGGAGCTTCCAGGAAGCGCTGAGCGACGCCGTCGCTTGGTTGCTGGACGGCGAGAAAGGCGCGAGCGACGCGATCGATTCGAATCGCATCCACGTCGCGATTTTGGACGGGCCCAACGTTTGCCGGCGTCAGCGGCAGATCGTCTTCGATCGGGCGCGCGCGGCCGGCGTGCAAATGTTGTTCGTCGAATGCGTGTGCGAGGACGCGCTCCTTCTCGAAATGCACTTCAAGAGCATCCTAGCGCATTCGGTGGACTACCGTCAGATGCCCATCGAGATGGCGCTGGACGATCTCAGAGCGAAAATGGTGCACTACGAGCGGCAGTACGAGACGCCGGCGATCGGCGGGAGGGCCGAGCACGCCTGCTCGATGGTGAAGCTGTTGGACGACGGCTATGGCGGCCTCTTGGCGCACGGCGTCGGCAGCGGCGAGTGCGCGATTTTGGGCTACATCGCAACGCCCAAGCCGTTGCAGCAAACGCTGTATTTCAGCCGGGTGAGTTCGCATGCCGCCCGTCCGTCCGCGCTGTTCGCTAACCGACGCGCGACTTTCAGCACGGCGAGAGCGAGTTCAACGTCTTGGGGCGGATCGGCGGCGACGCCGGCCTTTCGCAGAGGGGCGTCCAGTACGCCGAGGTGCTCTGCAATCATCTGAAGGCCCTGAACCAGCCGAACCTACAGATCTGGACGTCGACGCTCAAGCGCACGAAAGCCACCGTCGTCGAAATGAACGTGCCCAAGCTTCACTTCCACGCCCTGGACGAAATCTACTCCGGCGAGTGCGAAAACTACTCGTACGAAGAGCTCCTCGAACACTATCCGAAAGAACTCGCCATGCGAGACAACGACAAGCTGCGCTATCGCTACCCACAGGGCGAATCGTATCTGGACGTCATGACGCGCCTGATGCCGGTGCTGCGACAACTGGAAACCGAAAACAACGTGCTCGTCGTCGGACATCAGGCCGTGCTGCGATGCGTGCTCGCGTACTTCCTCGGCACGCCCGCCGACGACGTTCCGTACATGAACGTCCCGCTGCACACTCTAATCAAGCTCACTTTGCGCGGTTACGATTACAACATGGAAACGGTCAAGATGCCTGTGGACTGTGTTGATACGAACAGGTGCAAGCCGTTGAACTGCGACGTTACCAGGAGCAAGGACGAAGTTTTGAAAACCATACCGCAACATTATGATTCCCTGCTGAAATTGTAGTACATACGCGACATCTCCGGATTCGGACTTGAACGGAAATTTCTTTTAGGACGTGACGATGGAGGTAAGTTTTTGTAACAAGGACGTATTTTTTTTAAATGAAAATGATGTGTACTTATTTATATTGCTATTTATAGTGAACTGAAAATAAATTTTACTAACAAATGGTAAACAAAAAAATAATTTTAAAAAAGGACAAGAAGTAAATTATCACATTTCACACTGATAACTAAACTCATATACTTGTGTACTATTACATGGTTTTATAGTAGTTGGCTTTTTTGCTCTCGCTTCGCTCGTGCAAAAACGACCTCCTTCACGCTCGCGTTGCAAACGTTTTTTTTTTTTCGAGTGCAAATTAATAACAAATGTACTAAATACGATATTCGTATAAAACGCCAACGCATTGCTTGCGGTGAAACAAGCCCTGTTTTTTGGTGCACAAGTAATGATTTTAAATTTTGAGTAAAATATAAAGACAAGACAAGTAAATTATTACTTTGCACACTGATAGCTGTCTTGTCAAATACTCTACCTGTAATTGGTGAAACTTGAAGAAATATTCTTTAGTGCTCATGCACCAACTGAGGTGTTGCTGTTCTTGCTCGAATCGAAACGCACATGGTACATCATAAACACATAATTTAGGACTTTCGGAAATAGTTGTTATGCGCTTTAATTTCTACACTGCTCGAAAATTTCGAAATGTTCAAACCCATTAAATCATCGACCGTCTGAGCGTGCGCACACTCATCGTTCACCTCGTACGCGTCGCGTTGTTGGGCGGCGGTCGCATCGCGCTCGCGGTTCGCGACCGCGTACGAATTAGTTATGCAATTACGATGCGGTGACGATTATAGCCGGCGCCAGTAATAACCGCCGCCCAAGAACCCAGCGCGCCCGAAACGTACGTGCCGCGTGGAGCGGCACCAGCGGCACCGGACTGACACGGCGTTGCCATATGCGCGGTGCGTACTCTAACCAAACTTTAACGCAGCGCGCAAGCCGACGTTCCTTTTTCAAAACGAGCCCGACGATAGGACGATGTAAGTGATTTGTTAGCGCGAATGAACACAGCTGATTTCGTGCGTTTTGCAGGTCGTTCTTCAAAAGCTCGAAAACCATCACTGTAGCAGTGGGTGTATCGTTGTGCGGTTTGGGCGGCTACATGCTCTACCACTATTTCAACAGCGATGAGAAACAGATGACTGTAAAACTGCAAGTGCCCGTTTCGTACGTCGGCCTGATCATCGGTCGTGGGGGCAACCGGATACGGGAGATCGAAAAATCCTCCGGCGCACATGTACACTTCGTGGAGGCGCCGGTGGCAGCTAAGGAATGCGCCTGCGAAATCACAGGCACCAAGCATGCGTGCTTATTCGCCGAGTTCATGATCAAAAGCATCATCAACGAAGAGGAAACATGCTTGTACGAGGACGTTAGCATTCCTAGCTATGCCGTCGGACATCTGATCGGCTACAAAGGTTCCACCATACAGGAAATCAGCCATCAGACTGGCGTCCAGATTAACGTGCAAAGGAAATCCAAAGGCGACGCAGACAATCTCATCGCGGTGAATAAACAATTTCAGAAAGTCACTCTGAGAGGCACCAGGGAACAGATCGATGAGTCCAAAGCATACATTCAGGATATTATCGAAGAGTCCAGAAAATTCAAGGAGTCGATGGAGAAGAGACAACCCAGGAAGCCCATGCAGATGAAGGAACGCTTGGGAAACTATGCGGTCGTCGGCTCGGCACCTTTCGAAGTCTATGTGTCCGCAATGGTCGATCCCTCGCGGTTTTGGATACAAATCGTCGGGCCGAAGGCGCAGCAGCTCGATTTGCTGGTGGAGGAAATGACCGAGTACTACAGAGTGCCGCAGCATCGCGAATTGACGAAGATCGCGTCCGTCGAGGAGGGCGACTTGGTGGCCGCGACGTTCCTCTACGACGAGCGATGGTACCGCGCCGAAGTCCTCGAGATTTCGCCGGACGGCGAACTGGTCGAGCTCTATTACGTCGACTACGGCGATACCGAAAGGGTCGCCGCCGCCGAACTGTGTCAGCTGAAGGTGAACTTCCTGGAGCTGCACTTCCAGGCGATCGAGTGTTTCCTGGCGAACGTCGGTGGGTATCGTCGTGCGCATCGCTGTGCGTTGTGTGCTAAATTATTGATCGTCTAGATCCCGTCGGAAACGCGTGGGCGTCCGAGGCCGTGGACAAATTCGAGGAATGGGCGCACGTCGCGCACTGGAGGAAACTCTCGGCGAAATTATCGAATTATTCCTTCAGGGATCGGCCGCGCGCGAAACGCAGCTCGTCGCCCGTCCCCGGCATCGAGTTGATCGACGTCGTCAACGACACCGACATCAACATCGGCGACGAATTGGTGCGTCAGGGATACGCCGTGTACGCGCTGAACGAGGACAGCGACAGCAGCATTGATTGGGACAAGTATTAAACTCTTTCTTTGTGTTTTGACGTTTTCCGCTGTTCAAACGGACGTATGAATTATAACGCTATTCTCGTAGGTATAAGGTGCCATCGGTGACATCGACGAACACATCGACGAGTGGCGATCGAAAACAGTGAGCGTAGACAGTGATAAAAAGTGCAATTTTTAGACGTTTCGTGACTAACACTAAGTGAGACGTTTCACTCGAATTATTTGATTGCGTTCGTTTCGGCGTTGTGGTTGGGTTCGTGTTTGACTATGGAGAGTCGTTCAGCGTGCCAAGATCTTAAACACTGCGTGACATTAGCGAAAGTTGACGAGGATGCTGTTTCCTTTCGCAATTTTTGTGTATTGAGCTTATGATTTACTCACATTTTGGATTTGACATTCGTATTTTATTGGTATTCCTTCTCGGGGTACAGTTCGACCTAGGAACGGCATTACTCCGAGATTAGAGAGTGAAGTTGTTATACAGTTAGAGAATTACGACGTGGTCGTAATTAAAGTTTTGGTACAACTAATAAGCATTGAAACATCGAAGAAACCAAGGGAGTACAAAAGAATAATTAATCTGAAGTCTAAAGCCATCTTACAATTAGTAAATAATGTTGTGCTGGGCAACATGATAGGCCTAAGAATTTGGACTAGAATTGTTCGGATAGAAAACATCGCGTTTGGTCATTTGGCGCGAGGGACGATATGAACAAACTAATCTTAAAAAAAAAACTCGACTCATAGGGTGTTCCCACAAATATTCCATGATTTAAAGTACTTACAAGTTTACGCATAATTTTCGTCCTCGGCGTCGATATCATATAATTCGCGCGACTTCTACTACCTTCTAACGCACACTTAACAAAAACGCGACGAATTTTAACAAGCGCTATCTCGACGTGTGTTCGTTACGTTACATTTCCACATCGTTAAGCGTTCGAAGACATGCCTTATTTATGCGCAAGAGCACTTACCACGTCTGGTTTAACGTTCACATCGAAAGTTATGTTATTTCACGAGGTCGAACTGCACAATATTTAAAGTGAGCTCATCGTCAGACGGAGTTGCGCTTCGTACAAGATCGCACAATCAATACGCGTTACCACCAGGGATTGCCTTTTGCGATTAATCGGATCAGCGCATTTAATAGGTTTTATATACTTTACGTACCTACCAGCTTGGCGTTAGACTGTTTGCACGTCGACGATAGCACGACGGTCACGCATTACACATGACTTTATGACTAATTTTTAATATCCGCGCAGCAACGCGTTCCATTTCCTCACGCCGTATTTATGTCTAAACGTGACAATCGCAATGTAATATCTTTGTGTTATGCAGCAAATGTTTTTCGATCGTTTCCAACGAACGTTTGCCCTGCGAAAGCGAAGAGGATAAGAGAGAAGTAAATAACTCACTCGCTGCGTATCCTCCTAGTAGCTCTTTTATTAAATTACCAAACAGATTGTTTTCTTTACCATTATTCTATATCATATCGAGTCGATTATGTCGGGATTTGAATGTTTCGCTATTTTATTACTATGTAAGATTAGATTGTTTTGTTTGCTTTCTCATTGGAATTGTTAACAAACATCAATGTTGAACGAATAAACTGTTTGCACCTCGTTCATTGCTCGCCTTGCTGAATCGAACACACGAACTCTTAATGGTTTTCTTTTGTTTTTTTTTGTCGGTTAGAGTAGAATTATAGACGCAGCACGCTGACGAAACGTTCAAGTGTGTTTGCGTTGCGCATTCGATTAAATGTACTATTCCCATCAGATGCTGGCGTCTGCAGTTGTGATTATTCTCGGTGAGTCACATCAGCGTGCGTGTTTGGCCAGAAGGTGCACAAGCGTTTCAGGTTTCTTTCGTTTAAAACAAAAAAAAAACAACTTGCGCATTGTCGCAATTCGCAACGTCCCCCACGCACACACCAATCACGTACAAAACTACGCGAATTGTCGAATTCATTTTCGCCGTTTATCCTAGTATTGCATGCTCTTGTCGCGTCAGAACAGTAAGTACGGACTGCACAAGCCACCACCGACCTTCGTTGCGCAGGAATGCGACTTATCCTAAACGTAAGAGCTAGGCCACCCGAAAAGTCAAGGACTACGCCACGGAGCGCGTGCGACGTTGATTTTCGGCGCGCCGCGTGACGCGACACGAGCATGTCGGTCGGTTGCAACAATACCGATGAGCAAACGGACGCAACGCGCGCCTCGTCTGCTCAACGAGACGTTATACATTCTAGAAAATAGACAATGCTCCTGTCGTTTCTTATACAATGCTCTCTAATCGCTAGAACGAAAACTTAAAAAAATTAATAGATAAATGGAAATTTGACTATGCGCCGCTTACAAATGGCGCAGTTTTATAATAATAACTAGCGACACGTGATATAAAAGGCAACAAAACCGTGTAGATAATTTTATCTAAATATATTAATGAATTGTTAATTGATATAAACGAACCTTCAATCATAAAAACGTTCTCTCAATACACGAAAAAAATACATTCATTGTTTTCCCGGGGGTTGCTTACTCATTGTTTTTTTTTTGTTTGTTTTTAAATATTTTTTTGCCGACGTACGCTTGTATCGGTTCTTTGATTATTTTCTTCTCAACGATGATGGCATTGCGAAACGGACGTGTTCGCACGACGTTATTAAGCTGGTAACTGCAATTTCTTGCCGTGCAAAACTGAAACAATTTAAAAAAAAAGAAAAACGTTTACTGTCAGCTCGCGATAAGGAATTAATTAATATTAATGCGCGCACGAATTTCTTTGTGCAAACGACAAAAAGTCAAGTACGCCCACACAAAAACACTAAACTAGTTTCATGTCTTGAATTGATTGTGATTGTTTATCGAATGACATACGTCAATGAACATTAGCATGCATGATTTTCGTTGTCGACGCGCGCCGCGAAATTTGCAAAATTGTTTTGGAATTGCGCCGAGGACACACAATGTTGGCTTTACCTTTGGTAATGTACAAATAGAAAAAGTCGCAATAGAGCACCGTCTGGACCACGCCGGCGACGATCGCGATGAGATCGTAGGTGTCCTCGGTGGCGTAGCGATAGATCCAGTTGAGGATGTACAGCCCGCGGTAGGAGCCCAGGGCGAAGAGGTAGTGTGAGGTGATTGTCTCAGCCTCACCGGTCTTGCTCACCATGAAGAGCTGTGGCAAGATCGCGACGGACTCGAGATAAATACTGAACGTCCACAGGATCTAAAACGGTACGAAGCGGATGAGCGTCGCGCGTCTGCGGGGAGTTTTCGGCGTGCGGCTCACCTCCAGGAAGGAAAACTCATGATTGATGAGTAGCGCGAGCACGACCGCCGGGGCGATGAGAAACTCGCAACGGAATGTGTCGTGATTGTGATCGTAGGTCGCTTTAAACTTGATGTAGATCAAGTAGCAGGTGCCGAGCGACGCCGCGATGAAGATGAGCTTCATGATGGTGTTGTAGTATGAGACGTAGGTGGTGAAGAGGTCGAGGTAGCGCGTCGTGTAGACCAGCGCGAAGAGGATCTGCGACTTGCCGGAGATTCCTGCGAATAGAACGGCATTGCGTTAGGTGCGAGCGTTCGCGGGCGGCCGACGCGCCGGCAAACGTGTCTCATGGTGGGCGCAGTGTTTTCTCGGCATCTCGTCGACCAAGAGCGCCGCGGCTTGTACGTGCCGGTCGAAATTCAGCGCGCGTCGGTACTAACCAGCGCACGATCGCGTCTTCCATATCTTATCCAGCAGGATGAAGATCGCGAGTAGATGTGATAGATCGCCGACGAGCCGAAAGATGTTCATCGCGAACGCCTCGCCAAGTATGCCTGGATGTTGATACTGATGTCGATGATGTGCGCGCGCGGCGTTCTTCTGTCGCGTTGGTTAGCTGGCGATTCGCGATGCGCGAGGAGATCTTCGATGCACCGGAGAATCGTACGCTGCCGACATACACAACACCCACACCGCTACCGTGCGACAACAAAATCGCTCTGCTCGAAGGCGATCGCCGATTGGAACACGCCGACGACGTGACGTGGCTTGATTCGTGCGGGAACGTCAGATGTCGCTGCGTGCATGTCCGGTCGAAATAACTCCGGCCGCCTAGACGACGTTCAAATATTTTCCCGGCGAACGACGTCGACAAACACCGCCCGCCGATTTATTTAAACAATTTCAACAGTTCGCCGAGCGCAACGTCGCGGTGTCCGTGATATTTGTCTGTTCGCTTGTTTGCATTGCTGAAAATGCGATATCGCAATTGAGATAAAGTCGTTTCGAAGCAACGTGTTTGCACGATAATTAAAACGAATTAAATGCGACTAAAATATGTAGGTATGAAAATTATTTGATTAATGACTGATTTGTGTATAAAAGCGATGAAATCCTGCGCGCCTTTGAAAGGTTTCTAGTTGTCGGTTGAGTTTTACGGTGGTAGATGGCGCTGCACGCTCCGTTTTAACATTTTTAACTCTTCTGTAATATTTACGATGTTTATAAACACATTATCCTCACGAACTATAATATGCCTAGATTAAATATTTATTGATTACATCACAAACTCCGTACGGTTTACGTTTCAATTATGGTCATTTGAGTGCAATTGCAAACGGATGTAAAGAAAAAATGAAAAATGCACTTTGGTTTGTAATTCTCGGACGATATTCTCATGGATTTCTTTTGAAATTCATAAAACGATTCTATTGCATTCCTTAGCTTTTGAGGCTCCCAATCATTGTGAAGCCGCTGTCGTGCACAGAAGTTCCTAGCCAATGTGTTTCGAACAATTTCCCAATTTTCCGCTTATTTCCACAAGTTCTTTCTTTGAATATGCGAGGCGGCGAAACTTTTGCGCGCCTATAAAGCATCTCCTTCGTTTCGGATCGGGTTGCAAGTGTCTTCTTGCTGCAAATCCGTACATCAAATTAGATTAAAGCGCATTGAAAACGCAAAGATTAACTTCTGGTAAGATCGAATTACTCTGATCGAAGTCAATGGCGTGCACTGGAAATGCGGCGGAGTAAAAATAAACAAGCGTTAATTTCGTTCAAGCAGGAAGACTTAATTTTTTGTTTCGTTTTTTTTGCCTTCGAAGAGCTCTTCGCCGAGGCGCGCGCGCGTTCGTCCAAGATTTATAATCAAGTTCACGTTGGTGAGCTTGTTTAATGCTGACTAAGCATTCGGGTCGTGCTTTTTTCGCCTCGTGCTGGCGCGCGCGCGCCGCAGATTGAATTCCGCGCCGCCGCCGCCGCCGCCGCCGCCGCCGCCGCTACCGGGTTGCCAGTTAGACCTTCAATTTTCGCACGCCCAAGTGGTTTTTCGGCAAATTGCTACCAGCATCGGCCCCCGGCGCCGCCGCGACAAGAGGACGCGACGCTCGGCGCGCTCGTGCGAACTCAATTCCAACGCCGTCTCCGCGATCGCACGCGATACGTATTTAATTGCGGCTGGCGCTCCGTTATTCGCGATGCGTTTCTCTCTAATTGTGCGCGGCGCCGAAGATCACTTCAGTCAGGTCAGGCGTTGGAAGCGGTCGAAAGTTTTGGCATATCAAGCGCTCCTTAATCGAAAATTGTAAATACGCCGATGACATAGGGCCGTTAATCAATCAATCAAACTATCGCTGGAAAATCCATTAAATCAACTCTCCGGCGACGGCCGGCGCACCGAATGTGGCGGCGCGCGGCAAGGCGCTCGACGTAATTAAAACCTGCTCATAATTAAATCAACCGGGTTACCGTCGCGCTGCGCCGCGCGCCCCGAGCGCGACGACTGAGGCGCCGGCAACTCTTTCGCCGGCCCTCGGGCGTGCTGTTCATTTTTTTGCGTCGACGGCCAGTATATTCTCCTGAGTTAGTGCGGCGCGTCGCTAATACCTAATACGAAGACCGCGTTCGCTTCGAGCGCACACCCGGACGGTCTTCGGCACGACAGCGGCGTCGGAGCGAAATAAGGAATTGGGGCCAAAGTGAAAATGGGGACTGCGCTAATCCATTACGCTGTCAACTGCGCTCGCGCACGCTGCCGGCGCCTCCGCCGCCTCCGGCAGCTCGTCACCGACACGTTCTCTTAGCTCGACTCCTACGCGAACATTCCTTCCTCGCTCATTGTCCAAGGGACCGTGTCGCGAATTACGCAGGCAGCACGCGCACGTCGTCCTCGAAATTTACATCGCTTTCTAATCAAATAACTGCTAACGCGCTTCGACGTGCGCTCCTCGGGTGCGTTACGTCTGCGCCTAGTCCTATTAGTTCATGGCGTCAGCCGCCGGCGTCGCGTTAACAGGACGAGGGTGTGTCACATGTGCTCGCGTTGCCGTGCGTATATTTCACGCGCGCGCGCGCATCGTGCCCACCGCCGAAATTCTCGCGGCGTGCGGGGCGCGTTAATACGTCCGTCGCGGCGCAATATCGCCCGGCTACGTGCGCGAACCGTACGCACCCCGAGCGAAACTTTTCCAATTAACTGTAATAACCATTCACTGCAACGGCGACGGCATTAAATTACGCTCCGGCCGTCTGCGGTCTATTCGGTTATTGGTGCATTAGTTGCGTCGCAGTCGTGCGCCATGTCGGCGACCGCGGCATCGATTTATCGAGAACGCATTTCGTCGTCGCGATGCAATCGATGCCCACGCAAAGAAATTCATTAGTCAAATTAATTTTCTTCCCGCCGCGTACACGCAAGCCGAATGCGACTTCGAACGCGACGTTTGCGCCCGGCGCCGTTAAACCATCAAAACCCGCAAAATAATGCGAAACTTCGCGCATAAATCGTTCCCAATTAATTCGCTAAAACCGTCAACGCCGGCGACGCCAGCGCGCGCATAAAATGTAACAAATTGTAACGGTGAGCGAATACAAGCGCAGACGGATTTATGGTAGTAATTAATTGGATTAACGCCACTTCACGCGGCCCACCACTTAATAATATCAACTAGGTGGCGGCGCCGCCGCTGCTCGCGCAGTTGGCGGCTGAATTAATTAAGGGTACCATGGGAGCTCGACGGAAACGCGAGGAGTCGCGCGTGTCATGCGGCATCCGCGTCCGCGCGCCTAAGACGTCGCCGGACGCGCGCGAACGTTAATAAAACTGCGATTAACGTGTTGCGGATGATCAGTCGACGAGCTTAACAGCTTCGACTCACCGACGCGTCGCCGGCACGCTGTAAATCACTAAATAAAACGCGGACTTAGCCGGTCGACGGGCGCGATCCGTTGGTCCATTAGTCAATAATTCATAATGCCACGCGCGTCGCCGGCGATGTCGGCCTTGATTAATGCGCGCATCATTCGAACGCGTCGCATGCGAGGGCATTAATTTGTCGAAGTATCTGCGCTCGGTTCGGGTCGCGTAAAAATCACGCATCGTTAATTCGGCCGCGACGCAATCTGATCTGGCGGCGCGCATCAAGTTTCCATCACCTAATGACGATATCGCTTTGGTTTTTTCGAGCTAATTCACTCGCGGGCGCGCTGGCGATCTCGCGCCGGACATCGGTCAGTGTGGCCGTGAACGTCGCGCTCGCAAGTGTTCGACGCTGCGATGTCCGAGGCGAATATGGCTGGCGGCGTGCAGTACTTGCAGCGTCATCGCAAGCGCCTGCTGCGCCTGTACATTATCTACAAAATGACAGGAATGATGCCGATGCAGTTCTCCAACGGCCTGAAACCGCATCCGAGCGACGTCTGGTACACGCTCGGATACGTCGTCGTTTACACGTGCGTCTGCGCCTATTCCGCCGCGACCTTTCCGGCGAACGCCACGCGAACGCCCGAGCCGCGCTTCGTCGTCGTCCTGTGGGCGGGCGCCATCGGCGGCTGTCAGCTGCTGATGTTCGTGTTCGCGTTCCTGTACCGCGCGGCGCTGGTGCGCGGCGTGCGCCATGTCGAGCGGCTGGACAACCTGCTGGAGCAACTGCGCATACCGATCGACCACGTCGCCACGTCCAGCGTGCGCGCCATCGTCTTCCTGGTGACGTCGGTGGCGGTGCGCTCCGTCGCCGTCGTGCAGATCGTCGAGCTGAGCGTGCCGCAGATGTGCGCCACGTTCGTCGCCACCTTGGCGAAGACCATCTACAGATACCAATTCGCGACGCTGTTCATGCCCGTCGTCCTGCGCTACCGCCGCATCAACGCCGCCATCGAGCAGCTCGCGCGCGCCCGCTGGAACGCGACGAGTCGGGCGCGATTGCGCCAGCTGACGCGCGCGCACTTCATGCTGTGCAACGTGTGTCGGATCGTCCGCGACGCGCTGTCGTTCACGCTCCTGCTGACCCTGGTCCAAACGGCCGTGGACGTCTTCCAGCACACGTTCTACTTGTACCTGGCGCTGACGCGCGGCTGCACGGAGTGCGGGGCGGTGCAGTACCTGTGCCCGATCTTGCTGCTGCTGGGCGCGTGCGGCGAGACGGTCAACTTGGTCAGGACGTGCGTGAAAGTGACCGACGAGGTGAGTTGCGCGATCGCGCACGAGCGACGACACTCGTTCCGATTGCGCTAATGCGTCGGTTTAAGGCGAACCGACTCGGAAGCCTCCTGCACAAGCTGCGGCGTTTCGTGGACGCCGCGTGCGCGAAGGACATTCATTCCTATTCCATTGAGTGTCTTCATCAGCACGTCCGATTCGACATGGCCGGAGTTGTCGTCGTCGACTACAACATGCTGTACTTGGTACGAACTAGTCGCGTCGACGTGTCCCGCGCGAATAACGTAAACTTGCAGTTTGTTCAGGCTTTCTCGACATATTTCATTATCTGCATCCAGTTCTACGAGACGCATCGCGCCGACGACCGGAGCGACTCGTCCTAACCGTCCCCGACAAGTCGGAGCACCAATCGATACGGATCGCCAATTTGCCTGGTCGCGTTTTTCATTAGTCCGCCGCCGCCCGACGCTTTATCATGTCGCTATCGGTCACAATGGAACTGACCGCGCGCGCGCGCGCACGAAGCAACTGGTGACGGCCGCAGCGCGCAATTTGATTCGGAATTTATGCGGCCATTCGCAATTGTGTCCGCGAGTTTATTGCGCGCCGGGCGCACCTGCGCCGACTGCGAACGCCGCCGCCGAAGCGTTATTACCATCATTCGCGGTAAAAAGCGAAATGGCGACGAGCGCGCCCGAAACCAACCCGGAGGCGAAAGCTATCGGCCGCACGATCGGGGGTCGACTCTTGCGCGATATTAATCCCACGTCGCCGGCTTATCGGCGCCGAAGTTGCGCCGACCGCCTCGCCGGCGCCGGCGGCGCGTCGAGACAATCGGCGCGCGATTAAAGATCACCGAAAACCGCGCGATTCGGTACCGTCGCGCGCCGGTATTGATTTTCGCCGCGCATTACTCTCCACATTATGCGCAATTTCGGCCGTATCGTTCGCTAATGTCGCCAAACGTGAT
Organism: Ecitophya simulans; assembly: GCA_027574965.2. NCBI lineage: Eukaryota > Metazoa > Arthropoda > Insecta > Coleoptera > Staphylinidae > Ecitophya > Ecitophya simulans. Next base: position 126,391 of record JAODGE020024586.1, read on the forward strand.
TGCGTTCGGCGCCGCAGTGCCTACTCCAAGGTAAGTGCGGACCAATTTGTTGGCGAATTTTCTGCAATACCGTAAAAACTTATTTCTAGGACGACGCGGAGCCGGAAGCGCATGAGAAATTACTTGTCTCACATGTCGCACGGCACTTTAAAGTTAAATTTACTCGGCTGCTTACAATAATCCACTGGGCGTTCGCGCATGCGATGGCCGCGCAGCGCATCGTCGACGGGCGCGCCGACGAATCGCGCGATCCGAGCGTTCGGGCAGGCGGGCGCGTTTGCCGATGCCCGGAAATGTTCGAGTCCACAAAGGTTGCCGGCGCCGACGGAAAGGTCGCGTTCGAGGAACACCCCCGCCACGTGAAGATACGCAACGCTCGTGCGAACGAAGGACATTTTTGCTCGGTCGCATTGTGGCTCGCATGATTTACGTTCGCAGCCGGGCCGAGGCGGCGGCGTTCTGGTCCAGCGCAGGGTGCGGGCGGATAGGAAAATTCTGGCGGGCGCCGAAAAATGGCGAAATAGGAGCGACGCCCAGGAAGAGCGCATTATATAAGGATATCGCGCATGCCGCGCCGATCGCCTTTCGGCGCGCATTATCGCCGGCATTGACATTGATATCATTCGCTCTTTCGCAGCTTCGGCTTCGGAAATGTGTATCTTGCAATTTTCACGTGTTGGTTGTATGCGTGTCGAAGTCGCGCGCGGCACGTCGACCCTCCGAATCCCTCGGCGACGTTCTTGAATGAAATTTATCATTTCATTTACTCGCCCGACTGCGTCCTGGAGAGATTTGCCGCGAATGCAACAAGCCATCGGCGCTGGCGGATAATAAATGATGGCGTGGCGAATGCTGGCTCTGGTTTCGAACGTGTTTGTTTATTTGTGATTTATGTATAACTTGAGTGCGTTTTTCGCGTTTTTACGGCGTTTGTTTGGTTTCTGTTTTTGCTCTGTTTTAGCACGCAACTTCGGTGTTGTGCTGTTTGTCCGGCTGCTCGCCGCCGTTATGCGATGGGGCGGCATGGCGGGTCGTTCTCCGTTCCGGCGAAGAAGGCGCTGCGGGCTTTGGCTAATTTTATTGCATCCTCTCGCCTTTTGTCCACGGTCAAACGCAATTTACGACCGCGCCGTTCGCGACTTTTATTTCTTTCGGAGCGGTCGTCGGCGCCGGCGCCGCCGTGATACTCCCCGCGGGCGATACGCAAATGGATATTGATTTTGCGGCGTCGCGCGCCGCCCACCGAATTTCCAGCGCGCACTTCGTCCGCAAATAGAGCCAGAAGCGCATCCGAGTAAATATTCCAAACGTCCCAACCTGGCCGGGCTCAATTATTCACGGCGGCGCGTCGGCGCAAAGAACAAACAAGTGCATCGGCAATTTCCGACTCTTGCTCGCCGCTTGTTTGCTTTTGTGCGTACTCAAATCGGCGCATCATCGCGCGCGCGGGGCGGTTAACAGGTTCGATTTCGTAAGTCGCGCGCGCGCCGCGGCGGCAGCGCAAAAAACCGGCGGGGCGCGCGATTTGCGCGACACCAACGCGCTCGTTGCGGTCATTAGGCGGGCAAGACAAAAAACAACAACAACAAACAAACAAAAAAACCGAGCCGCGCACGCGGAATGCCGCCGAGCGAACATTAATTATCCATCGAGTCAATTACTAATTGATTCGAAACGTACGGCTTTGAAATTGTGCGTCGGTTAATTAATATGCGGTGCCCGTTGCGTGCGTAGCGGGTGCAAAAGGAAGCGCAGGAAGAACAATTTTATCGCGATTGCTGCAACGTTCGGCGCGCGTCGATTTTTTTGGTTTTTCGTCGTCGCCCAATTCGACGGTACGGATGATATCGACGCGCGCCGCAGTTTTTAATGAGGCGCGGAGACTCGACGACCAGCCGGTGGTAAGTAACAATGTACACAAATACGCGCCGTTCGGGCACGAATGCGTACGCGCGCAGATTTGAATAATTCGCTGTCAATCCGGCCGATGCGCGAGCAGGCACGCTCGGATCGAATTTGCGCGCGGCACGTCCTCGGGAGTCATTCGCGCGACGGGGGACTGTTGGTCCTGTCAATGTCGCGCGCGCGCTGCTGCCGTGTCGACAATGGCTCGTTGCGGAGGCGCGAGCGCGCGACGAGGATCAAAGATCAAAGGTTTCGGCTAACGCGCACGCGAGCGCGGAACGAACGTTCGCACCTGACGCTGATCGGCGTGGTAACCGATCGGCCGTGCGCACACCCGCATGTCAATTGACGCTTCTCGTGTAGCATCGGGAGTCGTGTGCGGCGACGGTTCGATGGTTGCTCGTTATTTGACTCGATTGATTTGCCCCCATTCGATGCTAACGAAATTATGGATGCAATATTAGAGCGAAGCGTGGTCGATGTGACAGGACAGTGATTGTTCGGAGTCTGCTTTCAGACTGAACTTTATTCCATATATATATATATATATATAGGTGTTCAACGAGAGTATCAGTAGTTTGCAGCAAGTTCGGCGATATTCGGAAGATCGTTCGGATCGTTTGCGTTTGTTGACTGCTTGAGTTATAAATAGAAACGCAGTGCAATTTGCGCCGCACGGGAACCGAGAAGCGCTCTTGAGATGCGAACAATGTGGCAGGCAATATGCAAACTAATGATAAAGCCGCCGCGCCGCCCCCAACGATAGACAATACGATAGGCCGCCATGTCGCGCGCCGACGTTGATAAATTAGGTTAAGTCGCGCAGCGGAGGTGGTCGTTCTCGTAATCCGAGAACGTGATTGTAATATGAATGCCGATCGATGAGCGGAAATTGTAAGCAATCAACAAGTAAGTACGCAACAAGTACTCGCCACCGGTGCCGCCGGTGCCGCCGCCGCCGTCGCGGCGCGCTCTGTTCGTGCCCGCGCGCCGCCGCCGCTCAATCTGTCTGCCGCTGTCGGCGGTTGCGTTTATACGTTTCAGATTGCCGCGATCTCCCTCCGCCCCACCCTGCGGGCAGCGGCGGCGGCATGTTGACTTTGCCAAGTATCCAAATAAGCGTATGTACATATTAAATTCAGAGCCCGGCGGCAATTTTCGCGTCGCGCGCATTCCGTCACTTCGACTAAGTCATTTTTTTTACAGTGCACCAAAAGACAGGCTTTTTTCAGCGCTAGCAGTGCGTAAAATAGGACAATGCACTGCGCGGCGCATGCGCCGTGTCGGCAGCGAAGCGTGCTAGCTGTTATTTATTTAGTATTTGGGACATTTTGTAGATATTGATTGGCGCTCGAAGAAGTGCCGTCATTTGTAACACGCGCGCGCAAGCTTTTCATGCCTTCTTCGCGCACTAGTTGCGAAAGCGACTGTTAATCCGTTAACGCGCCGGTGGTGGTCGCGTTGCGCAAAGTGCATTTGCAATGGTTTGCACGCCACGAGCACGCCTCAATTGAATTTGTAAATTGTATAAAAATAAATCGATCGTCCAAAACGCACGCGAGCGCCGGCAGTCAAAATAAACAGCGGGAAAATTGAAATTCGCCGAGCGGCGCGCCTTCTTCAATGGGGGCGGCGCGCGACTTTGTTCGCTGCGCTAAGTAAAGAAAACAATTCGAAATCGCACTGCGCCGGCCGATGCGCGATAAGATCGATATTGTTATCTCGGTCGGAGCGGACGGACCCGCCGACCACCTGACGCCGACGCGCGGCCGCCACCCGCACGCGCGAACGTTAATATTATGCAAATTAGATTTGAAATAACATAAATGCGACGCATAAATTTCGCAAACCAGCTAGATTAGCCCTATCCGCCTACTCCGTCGTGCGCAATCGCCGCAGACCCCGAGGAATACCGTTCGGGTCGCGCCGTAGGACGCGCCCTTCCACCAAGCGACCCAAATAAGACCCGCGGCGAGCGACGCGATCGCGATCAATCCCCCGCCGTCGTCTTAATCTCGCGCGCGCGCAACTGGCCGCGCTCGCATCGCCCTGTATGTCGCGGACGGGCCGAACTAGTAAAATGTTTATGCGCGCGCCTCAGGAATACGTCCTGCAACGGCGTTCGCGCGGCCGCGCGACGCACATTACGATGCGGCTTTCGTGTCCACCGCGCCGTCGAGCGCATAAAACCTTGCGCCGCGCCGCCGGCAAGAATACCAAAGTGGCGGCATTATTTTATCAGTGAAATTTGGCAGTTCGTGTTCTCCGGGTTCTCGCAGGTAGCCGAATTCGCGCCGACATCTCCTCGAGCCCGTTATTACGAAAGTCGGTCAACCTCTCTGACGGACAGTTTGAATTTCGGCACCGGCAGCAAGTTCGCTCCAAAAACGCCGCCGTTGTCCCATAAGAAATACATGGGGGTTACCAATCAACGTGGATTTACCATCTGTGCAAATCGTTCACCCATGACATTTTTGCATCATTACATAGAGCAGGATCGCAGCTTTCGAATGGCACTAGTTTTATCAAAAACGATTCATCGCAACTATGTCTAAATTGACTTACAAGTTGGACTTGCACACCCATTTGAAATACACGTAAATTAGATTTTTGCCATAAAATCATTGTTGCAAATGATTACCCCACGAAATTTTTGCATCATTAGATAAAGCTGTTTTTCAGCGGGCACTGGTTGCATTAAAAGTGATTGATATCTAAATTGGCTCAGAAGTCGGATTTACACACCTATTTATTTACCATACACGTGAAAGTAGATTTCTGTCATAAAATCATGGTTGCAAATGATTACCCCACGAAATGTTTGCATCAATAGATAAAGCTGTTCCTCAGCTTTTGAATGGCATTAGTGTCATCAAAAATGATTCGGCGCTGCTATATCAAAATCAACTTAGAAGTCAACTTTGCACACCCGTTTGAAATACATGGAAATAGCGGAACCATGATGGCAAGATTTATGACGATTTATGATGAAAAAAAAAATAGATGACTAGCAGCTGAATGAATGATTTTTTTGTGCGCCAATCGCGCCCCCAAATTTTAATTCTGATATTGCGAATTTGTTTTGCCTATAACTCGGCGAATAATTGGGCGATTGGAATAAAACAAAGACGAGAGTAAAGACGTTTTATCAACGTAAGTCTTGATTTGGTCGTGAATCGAAGCCGGGCTGCGTCGTGTGCTGAGCGCTGATCACACTACTACGCCAACTAGCCTCGTTGCTGCGGTTGTAATATTAACTGCAATGTTTGTCGATATAATGTAATGTAATATAAGGATATAATAGAAATTTAAAAAAAATAACAAAGTGACTAATTTTGTAGTAATGCACAGAAGTACCCCTTTGCACTCCTCAACTAGTATTAATAATTAAATTAAATTAGGTTTTTAAAATTTTTGACAAAAATACAAAGAGGTACCGCTTTGCACATTTGACAAATATCAAATGCAATGTTATGGTTTTTGAACAATATCTCGGAATGGCGCTGAAATGTGAGCATTTCCATTTTATCAAAATTTAATCTTGGAAAACTGGGCATAACTCGCGAATGGTTCATAATAAATTTGTGATTGAACAGAACTGCATTATATATTGAAGGAGTTGTTCTTTCAATATTTCTGTTAACACACGAAATGAATTCTTCGAGAACTTGTCGAAAATAGCGCTCAAACTTTAGCAATTTTCTATTTTTTTCAACTTTTATCCTGGAAAATTGCGCATAACTCGCGAACGGTGCTTGATCAGGTTGTGATCTAAACTGCATTTTGTAGTGAAAGGGTTGTTCTTTCAATTTCAGTTAACACAAGAAGATAAATCTTACGGAAACATGTCGAAAATGTTTCAATTTTTCAAAATTTTATCCTCCGAAATTTCGCCTAATTTGCGAACAGTGCATGGTAAATTTGTGTTCTAAACCGAATTATAGTGGAAGAATTGTTCTTTTAATTTTTGTCAACGCAAGAAAAAAAAATTCCACGGAAACATGTTGATAATAGCGCTCAAAGTTTAGCAACTTTTCATTTTTTCAAAATTTTAAAATTGTGTAATACTCGCGAACGGTGCATTATACGCAATATCTGAACTAGTATTAACATTAGACAAAATTGGATAGTGCCATTTCAATCTACATTCAATTTTGCGTCTATTAAGCTCGTTTAATTGAATTTGTAAAATTTGCCAATTTTGGCAATTCATTTCTGCGTTTAATTTGATTTTTAGAATTTGCCATATTTAGCAAAAATGCAAAGAGATACCCCTTTGCACATTTCCAAAACTCGAATGCAATGTTAATGTTCTTGGACAATATCTCGGAAAATATTAACACTAGAAGAATTGGTTTGTGTCATTCGAATCTACGTTCAATTCTGCGTCGATTTTTTTGACATTTTGAAAAATTGTTTCACAATTCAAAAGTGATACCTAATTTAGAATCAGAATGGAAAATTGAGTAAAAGGCACTAATTTATTTTCCCCCAACGCTTTTCATTAGCTAGAAAATTGCAATTTTATGTGAAATTGAAACAATAACATTAAATTTCTCAAAAAACATTAAAATGAAAATTCTGATTAGTGCCCTACATTCGTTATTCAGTTCTGCTGCGAACTGTAGCATCACCTTTGAATTGTGAATGAATTGATGCAAAAATATCGTGGGGTCATGAGTATTAACAATGATTTTATGGCAGAACTCTGTTTTCACGTGTATTTCAAATGGGGTAATGATTTGCACAGATGGTAAATCCACGTTTTTTTTTTTGTTAACCTCCATGTATTTGTTATGGGACGACACCAACATTTTTGGAGTTTCGGTTTTGGCGCCACCTTGATGTCGGTAATTTAGGCGCAATTAAATGCGCCAACATGCACAGTTCGATGGCGTCGCGCTTTCGCTGACTGCAATAAAAAGCGGTGCGCGTGCGGGCGCAATTTGCGCGGCCCTATCGCCGGTCGGTGTAATACAGTTTTATGACGAAATCATTGTTTAAAGCTGGCGCGCCGTGCGTTTGGGCGTTTTCATTTTCAGCCGGTCGCCGCCCGCACGCGCCTAGATTAAAATCAATGCAATTAATATTACGATAGTTAAATATAGAATAAATTATTTGATCGTGCGAAATGCCAAAATTTAAAGTGATAATAAACATAACCATTGCAACCGACAATAACCAGCGTGTTTGCTCCTATTACACTGCCCGATGTGAAAAATTTGTTCGCCAAATTTCAACTGATTCCTGATTCCCATGATTACAAGTCCGTCGGACACGACAGAATTTTCTACAAATCCAGCTCAACGTTCGGTTCTTGGTCATTTTAGGTCATTTTTGCCATCGATTTTCGCGATTTGATAAAACACCTGATGCGTCAGAACAATTTTATTGCCAGATATAAAATGAGCACATCAAACTACACCGGAATCAGTTTAGAAATTGAATCAAAAACCACACACTCCTTGTTGTCGGACAGTGTTATTAGTAGGGAAACATCAATGTGCAATGTTTTCACCGTGGATCACAACCTATCGATGTTTATCAACAACATCATTGTTTTTAAACACCACTAATAAGAAAAACAATGCTATAAAAAGCTGTCCTACTGGCATTGATTGATATTTAGATGTTTAGAATTGCATTATCTATAGACCCATAAAACATTTCTCATTGTTTCGGTTTGGTGGCGTAACGGCAACTTTCAAGCGAACGCAGAAGAAATGGATTGGAATTCCTTTCAGAAAATGTATAGGTACATTAGCAGTTTTACAGGACCCTTTTATCTCTTCATTCACTTTTTTTCCGTGGCACGTTTGAACGCGAGCATTCGCGCTTCAATCACGTGCTGGAAATTGTACGCGCCATCAAAATGAGGCATTAGCCGGCAATCGAAATTTACGACGCCTGTAAACACCGCGAAGGTGAAAGTAAAGCGGTGCGTTGATTTTGTTTATGGCGCATAAAGCCTGTTGACAATTTAATAAAAACCAAATTCCGGCGCGTGCAAGACGGCGCGCGCAGATAAACGTAATGAAGCGCGTCGTTAGATCATTCGGTTTTATGTGCAGTTGACGCGCGTCGCGGGTTGTATTTGATTTTTTTCTTCACGGGGCGCGCGTCGAGCGCGGTGACGGATCGATGGAGTGGAACAAGTGGCGCGTCGTGCCGTTGCCATTACCAACAAGTCCTCGCATCCCGTACGGCACGTTACGCGAAGGAGTCGGCATAATGTTGCGGCAACGTTTGCGACGGGGCGGCGGCGTTAAGTGCAACGTGATTAGGTTCGCGGCGCGGCGGCGGCACGAACCTATCATCCATTACAAGCCTTCGCCGTCGTTAATGATCTATTCCGCGGCGGCGGCGATTGAGCGTGCCCGGAATCTGCCCGCCCGGTTACTTTCGTCGCCCGGTTTCGTCGACATTTCGTCGCCAAACTTTGCGTGCGATAAGTAAATCGACGCGTGCGACGCTTAACACGCCTATCGACGCCCTGCCGATCAACGAAGGTGCGACGCGTGACTGACGCACGCGCCAACGACGAAACCAATCGCGTAATGCCTTTTTAGCGTTCGCCTGGCGAGCGCGCGCGGAACATTTTGCACGCTCCTGCTCGTCGGTCTCGATGACTCCTCGGCGCGCGCTCGCGCCCTCGGTTCCGCGCGCATTCAAACAATTTTCCACCAACTCGACGCCGGCGGGCGGCCGTAACAAAGCCCACTCACGCTGCCCGGCGCACAAAAGTTGAACGCGATGTTCTTGCGCGCGAAGTTCGGCCGGGCTCGCGCGAACGGGGCCGAAACGCATTGTTGTCGAAATGCACGCCGCCGCCGCGCGCGCGCACGAATGCACAAATGCGAAATGCACACGAACACGTTCGCGCACCGCGTCGAAGACACCTCAGCGTAACCGTAACAACAACGACGTGCGGCTGTGTGGAAGTCGGGCGGTGGCGCACAATGCGATCATCTCCTGGCCATCAACCGGGCAGTTGTGCGCGCCAAACAAACGCGCTTGTAAACGTTATGCGTTTCGATGGCGCGCAACTTTTTCTTCGAACGCGCAACAACTTCACGCGCGAATGACGCGCTTCGCACAACAACGCGACGCAGATCGATGTGCGGGAGCATCGTCGGCCGGTCCCTTATCGGCACGCGAAGGGACCTTTGTGCCTCGATTTCCGCCGGCCCGCGTCACCGTACGCGCCGGCGCCGCTGGCGGCGTTGTTTATTTACGCGCGCGCTGAAAAAAAAAAAGAGTTCACCGCGCACGGATAGTCGTATCAGACTATGAGCTTATCTGTGCTTTAGTTTTTCCTGCTTTTATTTCGCTCGTTATGCTTTCATGAGCGAACGAACTTTACGCGCGAGACAACATTGTCCGCGTTACGACGTGTTTTTGCGCGTATTACATTGATAAGTGCGAAAATAGCGTGTCAGTAGCATCGATTTCTTCCTTTTCTCTCTCTGGCTTTCTCCCTCTCTCTCTCTCTCTCTCTCTTTCGCCCGCTCTCGCTGCTATCGCATGCGGAAAATGTCATACGAACTTTCAGCATTTAAGAAACTCCCACATCGGCGAACTTTCAATCTGCAACGTCAAAGAAAGTTTCGCGCTGGATGGAGTGCACGAGATATGGGCTCGCGCATTGACGATTGATCTAGATATGTGGGAGTTTCGATTGGCTGGCCTGAAAAAGTGACGTGACAGTGTTGCGGTGCGGTGACCGCAGTTAGATATCGCATCTGATTGTGAGTGGGTTGCGGCGACGAACGTCATTTTTAAACGGCACCCAAGAGTGCGTGCCGGGCGCGTGTTTGCGCGACGCCAACAGTTTGAATAAATCAGACGCAATTATCGCAACTTCACTAATAAATACGCGCGCGGAAGCGCGTAACCGGTGCTCGCGCAACACGAATTCGCATTAAATTAACTCATTACCGACACTTGTAAGAGGAGCGCGCCAGATGCGTATAATTAATAATCAATTAATTGTTTGTGTCGTCGCGCGCCGCGTGCGAATTTATCCGTAACAATCCCGTAACGCTAACCGCCGCGCACGCAAGTAAATATTTAAATGCGCTCCGCGCGCCGCCGCGCCGGATGCGCCGTCGAAGCGTGCGGCGCGTCGGCGAATCGAATGCGCCGAAACGTCCTCGCACCCCATGATGGAATTTTAGATCCGGCGGACAATTGCCAAGCGAACATTGAAAATCACTTTTCGGGGCGCATCGCGCGTCCGAGGCGCGCCCGTCGACGCGGCACGCGAGCCGGCACTTAATCAGCTAATCAATGCGTTCTTTATCAATATGAATGCGCGTCGGTAACGGCGACGATAAGTGCCGGCGCGCGGTCGCCGTAAATCGGCGCAATTGGCGGGATTGTAATTAGTGCACTTGGCGTTTCAGCGCTGATTTAGTGCGTCGGCGATTCGGCCCCGTCGTCCTCCGCCCGGCGGCGAGGGTTGGGTCTTCGTGTTTTTTTTCTTTTCAATCGTTTTATCAGCCGTAACCGATTCGAACCGAATTCGAAACACGACAACTCGCTGTCGGGTCGGCCGGCGCTCCCTCGGGGCGGAATAAAAACTCGCCGTGTCGCGGCGCTCTTCGACGCGCTACCTGTTGGTCCTGCACGTTTTTGCGTCGAGGTGCAGCCGGGCGGGCGGCGGCGGCGGACGCACGCTCGCCGAACGGCCGGGGGTCGGCCGGCGGAGGCGCCGCGCCGGTTAAAGGCCGCCGCGGTCGCGGCGGCACGCCGGCACCGACGCGCCGCCTCTCGCTCGCGCGCTCGTGCGGCGTTATTGATCCAAGGCGCAGCGCGAACGATGTAATGTCTGATAAAGCTCACCCAGGAGCACTCCACTCGCGTCGAGGACGCGCGCACGTATCGCGCGTCCCGCGACGCAACAAGGCCGCGCGTCGAGGGGACGGGCGCCGCCGCCGCCGCGATCGTGCGGGCGCTTTAATTTATTTACAACGCGGCCAGGAATTCGCGCGATTTTTTAACAGCGGTCGAAGACGAGATTAGGCGGCTGAATTTGTGCGATATCAAGCGGCGCATTTCGAACGCGCAGCATATCAGACCCGTTTCAAAACAATCTGTCACACGTCCGAACCAGTCGGTCGAGGCTGTCGTCGCGAAGGCGCGGGCGGCCGGGCGGCGAAAGCCGCTCGAACGCAATCCGACCGCGCGCGCCGCCGCGACGCAACAGATATGATTTATTCGTTGCGCTCGTTTGTTTGCGGCCGGCGCCGCGAACGAACGCAACGACCGCAAAGCTCTTTGGCAAATTTAATAAAAGTGTCGTGCGTCTCGCAACTTCGCCACCTACGACGAATCTCGCGCGCCGAAAGCGCGACGCGCTTTTATCGGTCGCCCGTCGTCGCGCGCTGAAATTCCAATTTCCATGCGCTTCGCGAAACTTTTGCGCGCGCTTGTAGCTAATAAATCTCCGTAACGCGGAGTGCGCCCATTTAATTAAAATCATTTTCCAGGAAAAGGTTGGCCGTTCGCGTTTCGCGCAAACTTTTCGCGCGAACGCGCCAAGTGGGCCGGAGCCATCTCGGACGTGTAATTGCCTCAACGATCGCGTAATGATTTTTCGATTGGCGTATAATCTCACGCCGCGACTCGCCGAAGTTAACGAGCAACAATGCGCCCCGACGCCTCGGATCTTCCAACGTTCGCAATCGTAATCAACGCGAACGGCAAGCTCCCCCCCGAGGTGCGAAGAACGTCGGCGGCGACGCGCAGCGCTTTTTTGTTAGTGCAGCTGACCTAAAAACGTCTTCGTTCGGCGACGGCGACTCCGAGAGCATCCAGGCGAGCGGTCGGCTTTGCGGAAGACACCTGTCGATATCTTCACTAAGATCTCCTCGCGCCGACGCAAATTTGCGCCGAACGTAGAACTGCGCCGCCCGCGCGATACGCTGAAATTCGTTTCGAGCACGAAATGGAAGCGCGTGAAAACTAAGTAGCGCGGCAGCGCTGAAATCAAGGCGCACGCTAAATTATGTACAGTTAGGGAGCTCGCAAGCGGAAAATTTTTCGCGCGGCATCATTACGTTGCGCGCTATCGTGATAACTCCACTCTCCACCCTCCACCGGGAGGGGGGGGGCGAAAAAGTGACGCAAAAAAATGGAGCGCGTTTCGAGCGTGTGTAACGTCGCTGACGCGGCACTTCTTCTCGGCCCGCATCGCATTTCCTTCGTACGTTCGCCCTTCGCCGCCTCCAGCGAATGTTGCGGGAAGCCGACGCGTCGAACGCGCCGGCCGGCACGCGACGAATCGCCGCCGGCGCGCGTTTAATATTTAAAATGTCTCGGCGTTAAATTGCGTTAAGTCCTCTTTCGCTCGGCGAGCTTCCGGTCGCGCGCGTCAGCGAATGAATGCGACGTTACAAACCAACACTAGGGGGCACTTCGACGCCGCCACTTTTTGCCCAACGCTTGCACGTTTGCAGTTGCACCGCCGGATCACATTTTACTACCGCCACCCGCGGCCATCTTTCCGCTTCGCGCGCTGCGATGCGTGCGCGGGCGGCGGATCAACGCCGAGCGCCGCGCCGCCTACGGCTTACTCAGCGCAATTTTTCAAATCCTTCAACGTCCGTTCATCGCCGTCGTGCATCTGCCCGTCGAGGTTGAGTCGGGCTCGACTGCCTCTTCCCCGTCCACCCCTCGAAGAAAAAAAAAACAATTTGTCTCTATAAACTCGCCCCGTCGTTTCGCGCTCGAGAGTTGAAAGTGTTCGATCGCGGTCCGAGTCGTCGCCGTTCGTTGGCAGGCAGAATGTTCGCCGCGAGTTGCCAGCGTGTCGGTCTGTGTTTTATCAGTTTTCGACGCGGTTGCCGCGTTTTCCGGCTCGCGAGATCGGCCGAAAGTTTCCGGCCGATAGATCACGCCGCGTTTTATTAATTTATTGTTTACTCGTGTTCGCAGCGCGGCAGTTTCTTCCAACAACGTTGAGGAGGCGCGCCGACGAATGCTCTTTCGTTTCGTTGCGTTCGACTGCGTGCCGTTTAGGCGCCGCTACGTTGCGAAGCTTTGCCGCCCCCGGCCTCGGCCAGCCCTCGCCCTCGCCCGGCTCGTGGGTTGTTAGTCGCAGCAGAAGATACCGAGTTACCGTTAAGTTAAACGGACACCGCGCAGGAAGTGCTCGTCTGGTAAGTTGTTCGCTCGCTGTGTCTCCTGCGGCAGAAAAATATTTCGCGACGCGAGACGCGTTTCGCGCTCGACGCATTTGCATTTCAAATTAGGCGTTTGCGTCGGCGCGCGCCCGAAACGCAGCGTTAACCGTAAGGCCGGCAGATACAAATAACAACCGACTAATTGATACGACTGTTTGTTTCTTTCTTTCTTGTCCGAACTAATTTAAGCAAAAAGCTTCGCGTGGTTCTTGCATTTAATTCCGCTTCTCTGCGAAACAAATCGATTTTAGATTACGCCGGTCGGCCTTTCTCTCGTCTGTCTTAATCTTAAATCACTCAGCTACGATGTGAGTCTTCGAGCAAACACATTTTCAATCTGTAGAAATTTTCGCGGATTTTGATTAAATCAATCACCTAACGGCGTAAGTCCCGAGACGCGCGGCGAAAATCGTCGAAGGCGCTGATTTGTCGCGAGAACTTTAAATTGAGCGGCGGCGGCGGCGCGCGCATTCGAATACGTCCCGCGAATATTCGCGTATTATGACCGGCGGCGACGGGCGGCGGGCGGAATTTGCGAGGCAAAAAATGTCGACGAGTCGTTTCGCGCGTATAAATTTCAGCCATTCTTCTGGCAGCGACGCGCGCATCGCGTCCGAAGGTCCGCCGCCGCCGCCGCCGCGGAAAATGCGTCGCATTTTACGCGTCTTCTTCGCCGAAAAAAGCGGCGCACAACCCGCGGCCAACGTGCAAATCGAGAGGCGGCGCAGGAAGATTTTAATGAATCCGGCCGAGGTTTGGATTGAATCTTTACGGCGCACGTGCGCCAGTTAACGATAATGGATCCGTCGCGCACGGTTCGCGGATTTATTGCTAAACGTGTTCGCGTTTTATAGTAAACACTAAACATTTATGAACTATAAATTCTTTTTATGATTGCAGTTTTATCAGGCGTTGTTTTTTTTTTGCCGCGCTCTGTTCGGCGACGCGCGACCGCGCCGCGGATGTTATTTCGCGTCGGCTTTGCGCGAGATTAACATTCGCGAATTTATTAGTGAGACACGCGAGCGAAATGAGCGCCGCCGCCGCCGTCGCCGTGCGGCGGCAGCTCCTGGCAGCGCGAAGCGGGGAAAATGGGAAAATGCGAAAACAACTTCTGCGTCCGGCATCTTGTCACCGCCACATTCCATTACGACGGAACAAACAAACTTATGATACAAATATTTACTTCCTCGCGACGGAATTCGAGCAAATCCGCGCTGTCGTTTTGTCGGCGCTTTTTATTCGCACCCTTGCAGCGCGCCGGCCCTGCGTCCGGGCGGGCGGCTTTCCGGGCCGGCATCATATCTAATCTGAACCGGAGCTTTGGCGGAGATGCAGCCGCCCCTCGCCCGATCTCCGACAGATAAGGCAGCGTCCGCTCGGCTGCTTTATGGAGAGCGCAATTGATTTTCGGCGTTTCTTTGTTTCCTCGCCGTCGTTTTGTTTTTGTTCATTTTTTTTGCGTCCATTCGGCGCGAAGCTAATTTACCTTTTCGGCAGAGCGTCCACTCGTCCGTGTCCCGGTGTGTCCCGGTCACATTTCGGTGCTCCTCGTTAGAGCGCCGCGCAACGACGGCGGCAGTGGCGGCGGCGCCTCGCACGCATGACGCGCGCCGGCACCCGCCCGCGCGAACGATAACGGCCCGTCGGCGCGAAGTCGCGACGGGTGCGACGAGGACGGGCGCGCGCCGCCCCCGGATCGCGCTTCGACGTTTTCAGTTGATCCGGAGCCGCGACGGCGCGCATGTTGCGCTCGCCACTTCAGTGTAAGTGACGACACGCCGCCGAGTGCGCGCGCGGCCCTTTCAGCACGGCGCGCGCCAAACGCCCGGTCCGACGCTTGCGACGACGCGCACGGCGCACCGAAATGCGAACGCGGCCGAAGGACAATGCGCGCGCGCGAAGCGTAACGTCGGCGTGAACCGTCTCGCGTCCGCGTCGCGATTGACGATTCGCCAAAACTGCGTGCGCCGCGCGCCCGAAACTTTCGCGCCGATTTGGCGCCGAAGGGGTGCTCGCGAATCGCAATCGCGTCAAACTCTTGGTGGCGTCCGAACGCGCGTGCGTTGTGCTCGATGACCGTCTCCTCATCGCTGCGGCGACGCACATGTCTGGAACTACTCTAGGAGTGCATCGCTGAACTGAAGCCGAGCCGAGCTCAAGTGATTTCCATCAAAAAACGCGCGTGAGTACAAACTCGACGTTGCGCTGTTGTTTTTGCGTTCGGCAGCAAATCATTTATGAAGTTGCCCTTTTCTCATTAGCCGAACGGTCCGCCGCCGGAAAGCGGCGCGCGGCCAACAAGTTAACTTCCGCACGCGTCGGAAAACCTCGGTCTGTTTTCACGCGGCGTTCGCATGTGCCGTCGAACGCAGCGAAATTGATGTTTCAATTCAACGCCCTTTTAGTTTTTGCGGCAATCGAATCATTTCTCGTGCGCGTTTATTGCGATATTCACGTTTTCCGCGTGACTTTTCAGCGGAAGTTACGAATGTTTCAAGCGGTAATATTCATTTGGTAATTTATTCTACTCCATTTTAATGCGAAGCGTCGCGAAAAAGCGCGTAATGAGTTTCCGCCGAACACAAAGGTGTAGGCTCCGTGAGAATCGTGCTCGTCTGCAGGCGCAAAAAGTTTGTGGGATGAAAAAAAAAATAAAACAAAAACAATTAAATTTGCTCGGCGCTAATTTCGCAAAACTCTTCTTTCCGCCGGCAGGGCTTTGTTCTTTGCGAGCGACCAGCCGTTCTGACGCCGCTCGTCGTGTTCTCGTTCTTTTCTTTGTGTTCGCAACAATCGCATTTTTTCCAGCGACAATAAAGATGAAGACGTAGTGCAGGCGCGGCCCGATAAAAACGAAACGATCGAGAAAATGCGCCGCTAAACGCGGAGCTGTTTGCGCTCGTCACCGACGTAATCAACAGTTTGCTCCTTGACGTTTCCTTGCCGTTCGGCGCGCCGCCACCTGAAAGCTCCCGTCCGCTCGCCGCGCGGCCGTCGCGGCGTCAAAATAAACTTTACTTTAGAGCTCTCGCGCGCCGCGCCGGGCCGTTTTTATGGGATTAATATCAACGTCGGGCGCGTCCGAACACCGAGCGGCGAACAATGGAAAAATGCAGGACGACGTGAAACGCATGAAACGGACGCGCGCGCGCGTTAAGCTCGACGAAATTAACAACTTGGTGCGCGCGCGTTCAACGTTCGCGTAACGACGTGGGCTTAATTAACGCAATAACAAATTCATGCTCGACGTCCGCGGCGGCGCGCGCCGTGGCGATTTCTTTGGCGATTCGGTGTGTTCGCAAGTGCGCGCTCGTTATTCGGCCCCGGCCGGGCGTGCTTTTCTCTCGCCTACGCGAAAATCGATGCGGGTTGTTTAAACGAATGCCGGAATCATATTTTTAGCCCTTGGCGACTCACAAACAAAAAACAAGCGCGCACACAAACAACGCTAATGGAGCGCGCCAACGCCAAAGACGGCAACCTTTCGAGTACTAATTACAATTAGCTTCGCTAGCTGCGGGCGCTTAATACGCGGTCAGCTGCGTTGTTGAACATGTTTCGCATTTCGGCGCCGTCGGGGCCCTTTCGCGGTAACGAGTCCTAGGTTATCGAACGGAAGCGAATAAACGCGTAGACGATTTAACGTGTTATGCATATTCATGTCGCCTGTC
The DNA here is from genome assembly GCA_027574965.2 of Ecitophya simulans. Taxonomy (NCBI): domain Eukaryota; kingdom Metazoa; phylum Arthropoda; class Insecta; order Coleoptera; family Staphylinidae; genus Ecitophya; species Ecitophya simulans. The sequence continues at coordinate 143,156 of JAODGE020024586.1, forward strand.
CAGCGCTCCAAAGCGCTGGGAAGCGAATCAGTTTCGGTCGTTATTTGGACGCGCGTTATTTAATGCGCAAGCTCGCAGCATTTTTTTTGATCGCGACGAGTTATAAGCATATTTCTGCTCCCCTGCGGCGCGATCTAAAAACGTTCGGCCGGATGGCACGTTCGCATACATGTTAATGAGTTTGTCGCCGTCGGCGAGGCAAGTGGGGCGCGCCAGCGACAGGATCTCCGGCAACCAACGAGATGTTTTTCGCGTAGACGAGTGAACTAGTTTTACTTATTTTCGTATTGCGCGGCAACGGCGGTGAGAACCTAGCCCTAGATCTGGTAGCAATAGATGGCTCTTATGGAAGATTAACATGTAAACATTTTCAAGCGCTTATAACGCGCTTACGCAGATAATTCGTCGTGCAGTTATGCATATGTATGTGTGCTACGTCTAATCGGCTTTCGATTGCATTTAAGCACAATTCGA